>JAIUZE010016898.1:0-20959 GCA_022085475.1 Heliosperma pusillum
TTCCGTCAAGATCGTTTTCAACACTTTAATTATGGAAATTCATATTTTTTTAGTTCTAGTAATGTTTTCTTGTCTTTTCTTATAGGGGAAGATTTTGAAGACGAGTTTGGAGACTCGTATATTTTGGGTGAAGATTAGTAGGAGGGTTTCTTAATTATATACTTCTTATTATTATTTTGGTGCTAAGTGGTTTGCTAGCTAAGGTAACAATTCCGTTTTACTCGACGAAATAATGTCACATAGGTTTTAGTTTTGTTCATGTTATGGTTATTTATGATTTTAGTTAGTAACATAGCCTTTAGTTTTGTTTCTTTTGATTTTGGTTCATCTTTATTTTTTTGGTTCATGTTTTTATGATTTATGGATTCTTAGTTAGTAATATGTTAAGTAGTGGTTATTATTGTGTTTTATGAATTTTGATGATTTTTCATAAGTTATGATTTTTATGTTGTGTAGGAAATTTATAATATGTTTAGTGTTCTTGATGAATTTTTATGGTTTTTAATAAGTTATGATTTTTATGTTGTTTAGGAAATTTTTAATATGCTTAGTGTTCATGATGAATTTTGATGATTATTCATAATAATGATTTTTGTATGGATGGTTGTTAAAAATGGTTGTTTGATGATTAAAACATGTTGGAATTATTTTGGGTGTTGTTTGTTGGAGAAACCGGGTGGGGCTGTTAAAGGGGGGCTGAACCGGACCAAACCAGACCGGTCCAGGCCGTTTCAGACCCGGTCTGGGTTGGTCAAGGTGGGTCCGGGTTTTGGTCTTTGGGTTGTGTCGATGTTTGATTGTTTAATTGTTGTTTTGACGGGTTTTAAATATGTTAAGCATGCGGGAAAATATTAGAAATCGGTTTTAGTAAAAATTGTAAAATCAGCCAATTTGGCCCAAAACAGGCCCGTGGGCCCATTCAAGCCCATGTGGGGTCCGGCCCAACTCAGCCCGTGGGTCCCACTTTGGGACTTGTGACGGTTTTTGAGTTATCGTCATGTTTATCGTGTTTTGTAATATTTAGCAAGTGGGAAATATTAATAAGTAAATTATTTAATTAAAAAGGTTTTTCATAAAATTATTATTTCTCACATGTTAGAAATTATAATACGGGATTATAGTACATTTCATATCCTTTAAGTCAAGCGGGTTTTAGTAAAATTTAATAATTCACATGTTAGAAGTTTTAATAAAATAACATGTAAAGAATATGTTGATTTTATGTCTATGTGATAAAGACTCTGTTTCTAGCCGGTTTGACCAAACGGGTTTGGTCAAACTAAGATCTAGTCAGCCCCGTTTTGACTGATGACCCGTCGCAGGACTCGGGTCGGGGATTTGTCTTCAAGTAAGGTTTTATTTAATTATTGAATTAGCCTTAGTAGATATGAGGCGATATGTTATTTGTTTATTACTTATATGCAATTAGTCACATGATAGGATGTTTTCCCGTGACTGATTTATTATATGGTTGGTGTCGTGTTGACTAAGTACCCATAGAGAATTATGGATATATGGCGTCTTGACCATTCTAATTCTAAATGAGTAGCTTGGACCATGACAGTGATAGGCCCGTACTATCTTTAACGAGTATATAGTTCACTGCTTGATAGCTTTTGTGTCACGGCCTGGGGGGCTTATCTCCAAGTCGGGGCATGGCATCCTAAGAGTTCCGCTTTGGGAAGGGAGCCAGCTTAAGTACTAGTCATCTCTGCTTAGGGGGTCGCCTAGTAGAGTTTCTCATAGACGGTTATGTCATGGGACGGGGAATGGAATAGCTGTTGTCGCTAGGTCTGATCAGTCTAGGACTAGGATGTTTTCCTACCTTGTGGTATAGCCTCGAGTTACAGAAGTCGACTATTGACTGGGCTAAGAACTTATGCCTTTTTGTAGAAGTATTGGTCTTTCATGTTTGTATGATTCTATGAGTTCTAGAAGGTGAGATGCAAGCCGGCTAGGATTGATAGAGTTTGGATTAACGGTTGTTAACTGATTCACATGATTACGTGTTGATTAGGGTTTGAGTGTTTCAGGGCCATGTTACTTGGTAACCGCTGAGCCAGCATACCAGCTTCCCTACCTCGAGTTATATTTTATTATCGGATTCACATGATAGCTTTCATATGATAGGTTATATGTTAGTTATTTGTTTCATAACATGAAAAGCATAGCATATATGTTAAAGTTTTGTATTTTCCCATATACATTGCTTTTATGTTATTCATGTTTCATTAAACTCGACATTTCGTGGCTGGGAGAACTCGGAGTTACTCCCCACTGACTGTGGCTTCCGTGTTTATATTTAATGCGGTCGAACAGGTGGTGAAGCATATTTTGGGGTACATGGACGAGCTAGCGAGCGAAGTATTTACCTTGGACCTATATTCGGTTCATAGTTTGTATTTTATTAGACACTCTTTATTTCCGTATTTATACGGGAGATATGTCTCCCGTCTTATATATTTATTTTGTAGAATATTATTTCCGTTTTGTAATGACCCTTTTTATTTTATGACACCTTCGTTTGTATTTTCATCTTACATTTATGTATTTAAATTATTTTTTTTCTTTCCGCAAATTTGAGGGTGTCACAAACTAGCTTGGCTATTTACCCTCACATTTCCAATAATTATTTTGCCCCTTCTTACCAATTAGCCTCACATATCCATAATTTTGCAAATGTTCGGCACGTGATAGTCCTTGAACGGTGGTTATGCGTGTGTAGGGTGCTTGAATCATCTTTCATATTAGTTAGCAATGCATGTTGTGTCGGTCGTAGTCTAGGTGAGTGACTATATTTTCTTTTCTCTTTCTTATACATATTTACTTACCATTTGCTTGTTGAGAGGATAGTGACCCGTGAGAGTCCGAATTTGGTTGAGTCTTGCAAGGTCGAAAGTCTAATTTATTTCCAAGATTGTATAAATTCGTTCACTTTCGTATTAAGCTTTGTAGCGGTTGAATGAGTGCATTAAACTGTTTAGTATTGACTTGTAGCTAGCTCTGAGACTTGCTCCATTCCCCTAGGTTTATTTTGTTCCATTTAGCTACATTTAGTTTGCTTGAGGACAAGCAAAGGTTTAGTTTGGGGAAGTTTGATGCGTGTATTTTATATAGACTTTCTAGTCCATTTATGCACGCATTTATATGTCATTTGGGTGATATTATATCACTATATGCCCCTATTTGGCTACTTTGTAATTTCATTACCATTTTGTAGGTACAAGCTGCATAGTAGCGGAAACCGAGCCAAAACAGTCCACTTTGCATGCATTTAGGAGAATGAAAGGAACGGAACAGAAGCTCTTGCATGGGAAAGCGTGAAACCGCTCGCAATCAAGTCCAAAGCCATGTCCAACACTGCACGATAGGCCAAAAGACCTCGATCGACTATACCTTTGGTCGATCGAGGAGCGTTGAAGAGAAGAGTTGCTCGATCGAGCTGTCCTGTGCTCGATCGAGTAGTAGCCGCTGAAAAGTTGCTCGATCGAGTAGAATTGTTACTCGATCGAGTGATTTTCTCCAATAAAGTCCTCGATCGAGTGGTTTTTTCCCTCGATCGAGTAGAATCTATCATGGGCCTTAAGTCCATAGCTTAATTAGGGTTTAAGAGTCGTGTTTTGCATTATATAAACTCTTATTAGTCGTCATTAGGATTAATTCGGAGTCATTAGGACTCAGAACCATTAGGGTTCGCATTCATTAGACATTAATCTTTCATTAGTTTCTGAACTTTTAATCTTTGGTTTACATTCGGGTTTATCGACGTAGATTGTTCTTTACGCCGGATTACTAAGATTGTAAACTTCTTTTCTCTTTTATTCTTAATCCTTTGTTTTAGCCTTAATCACTGTTTACTTCTCTTAATTACTGCGTTGTTATTGTTCATGCTTATTAATAACGATTCTATTATGTCTATCGTCATATGTTCAATCGTCTTTGTCAGCATCGTTAATAACATGAGTAGGTAATTCTCTTGTATGTTGGGATGAGGGAAACTGTAGTAGAGGCATCACTACTACAAATACAGGCAATAACAACGGCCCATCAACAACGCATACTCATGAAAATAAAGAAAAACCGTTGTGGAATGGATAATTATTTTTCCGCGGAATTTTATTAAACCTAATAACAACGGTGTTAGTTTTTCGAACGTTGTTATTAGTTTT
Organism: Heliosperma pusillum; assembly: GCA_022085475.1. NCBI lineage: Eukaryota > Viridiplantae > Streptophyta > Magnoliopsida > Caryophyllales > Caryophyllaceae > Heliosperma > Heliosperma pusillum. The sequence goes on from JAIUZE010016898.1 coordinate 4,170, forward strand.
AACAACGGCGTGAACTAAACTAACCGTTGTAAATAAATTTACTAATAACAACAGTTTATTCTATATCCGTTGTTATTAATTTAGCGCGATATAATGAAAAGTAATAACAACGGGTATGAAAAACCCGTTGTTATAATGTGTTATTAATTTGGCGCATTATTTGGCTTAAATTAATAACAACGGATATGATTTTGGTGGACGTTGTTGTTAGTTGTAACAACGGATTTAACTTTGTTAACCGTTGTAAATAGGTAATCTAATAACAACGGTGAATATAAATATTAACCGTTGTCAATACTTTTAATAAAGATGAAAAAAACACAGAACACTAATAATACTGTACTGCAACACAAAAACACAAACACAAAGCGATTATACTGCATCACAAAACCACAAACACTAATAATTTATTGATTTCCTGATCGTCTCTTTGTCATCGTCTCCGTCTGCTATTTCTTATTAATCAGGTATTCTAATAATTTGTCTTTATTGATTTCCTGAATTTTGTTTATTTGTGAATTAGTTGCCTTATACATTGCATTTTTCTGAATTAGTTGGCTTATTATTGAATTAGTTTTAATTAGTTGGATTTTCTGAATTACTTGGCTTACTATATATACTATGAATGTAGATAAATGACTCGAACATGGATGAATGCTGCGAATATGAGTGACCCAAACTATAAGGATGGTTTAGCTGAATTTTATGAAGTCGTTGCGAACAATTTGAATGGTTCTTCTAGTATTCCATGCCCTTGTGAAAGATGTGGTAATATTAGGTATATGGCTATTCCCGACGTTAAAATTCACCTAGAAAAGTATAGTTTTAGTCGATCCTATACCCGTTGGATTTTTCATGGGGAATCATTAGAGGAAGATAATAATTTTGAAGAAGATGATCTTGAGGTATACGAAAGTATAACTGATGATCCCGAGTTTGCCGAGTATGTTGAGTTGGAAGCAGACGAGTTGAATGTTGGGTCTACAGATAATGAAGAAAAAGATGATGAATCAAATGCTTTTGAAGATGAAAACATTAATTTGGATGACCTTGACAACATGTATAAGAAGTTGGGTGAGTCTGAAGCGCCTCTATACCCTGGTTGTAAGTACACAAAGATGTCGGCTGTGGTGAAGTTGTATAATATCAAGGGGGCAAATGGGGTTAGTGACACATGTTTCACTAGTTTATTAGCCTTGATAAACGACATGCTTCCAGATGGTAATGTTCTTCCCGTTAAGACATATGAGGCTAAAAAACTAATTAGAGGGGTGGATATGAAATATGAGAAAATACATGCATGTCCAAATGATTGCGTATTGTATCGAAAATTATATCAAAACTTAACCAATTGTCCGGTTTGTTTTGAGTGGCGTTATAAGGATAAGGAAGGGATCCCGGCTAAGGTGTTATGGTATTTTCCAGTGATACCAAGATTCATAAGGATGTTTGCGAATAGCAATGATTCACAAATGTTAACTTGGCATGAAACTGGAAGAATAAATGATGGGAAGCTAAGACACCCGGCAGATGGTATGCAATGGAAATCGTTCGACGCTAAGTATCCCGATTTCGGCATTGAACCTAGAAACTTACGTCTAGCGCTGTCCACTGATGGAATGAAACCACATGGAAACATGAGTACCCAACATAGTACTTGGCCAGTAGTGTTGGCAATATACAACTTACCTCCATATGTGTGCATGAAAAGAAAGTACTTGATGTTGTCGTTGTTAATTTCCGGCCCTAAACAACCTGGAAATTATATAGATGTCTATTTGGAACCTCTTTTAGATGATTTGCGAATTTTGTGGGATAGTGGGATAGAAGTATTTGATGCATATAGGAATGAAACTTTCAATTTGAGAGCGAGGTTATTGTGTACAATAACCGACTATCCGGCTTATGGCGACCTTTCTGGGCATACGGTGCATGGGAAAGAGGCATGTCCATTGTGTGGGGAGGATATCGAGTCTGAATACTTGAAGTGTTCTCATAAGTATGTGTATTTGGGAAATAGGAGGGGCTTGGATCCTGACCATTGGTATCGCAAGCAGCAGAAAGCATTTAATGGACGTCAAGAACATCGTCAACCTCCTAGAATTTTGAGTGGGCATGAAGTTTATCAGAAAGTAAAGCATATAGAGATAAAATATGGGAAGAAGAACGGCTCTAAATTGTCTACTCGTGGGTATAAGAAAAGATCCATATTTTTTGATAAACTTCCATATTGGCCTGACCTGGAGGTCAGGCATTGCCTCGATTTCATGCACATTGAGAAAAATGTCTGTGATAATAATACCCTCCTGAATGTTCCCGGTAAAACAAAGGATAACGCCGCAGCAAGGGAAGATATGCAAATGATGGGTATTAGGCTAGAGTTGGCACCACAGAAGAGAGGTAATGGTACATTTTTACCGCCAGCAGCTTATACCCTTTCACGGAATGAGAAAAAAGAGTTTTGTGCATGCTTGAATGGAATTAAAGTGCCACATGGTTATTCGTCCAACATCAAAAGCGTTGTGTCGATGCAAGATCTAAAACTCACCGGGTTAAAGTCACATGATTGCCACACTTTGATGCAACAATTACTATCCGTGGCTATTCGCTCCATTTTACCTGAAAAGGTACGATATGCTATTACCAGATTCTGTCTCTTCTTCCAGTCCATATGCGATAAAGTCAGCGATCCCGATGATGCGGATTCATTGCAGGACCTCGTTGTCACCTCTCTTTGTCATTTTGAAATGTATTTTCCACCCTCTTTCTTCACTATCATGATTCACCTGACCACTCACTTGGTTAGGGAGATTTTGTACCTTGGGCCCGTGTACTTGAGATACCAGTCTCCTTTCGAAAGATTGATGAAAGTCTACAAGGACTATACATCTAATCGGTATCGTCCAGAAGGTTGTATTGCTGAACGTGCTATATTAGACGAAGCTCTTGCATATTGTTACGCTCATCTCTCTCCTGAGGAGTTAATTGGCGTTCCAAAGAATCGTCATAGTGAATGGATGACCGGAAAAGGTATTAGGGGCCGGGTTGAAAAAATTGTGTCACGTGACATGTTACATTTAGCACATACGTATGTGCTAAACAACGAAGATGAGGTGCAACCTTATATTGAAAAACACAAAGATGAGCTCAAATACGATCACCCAAACAAGAGCGAGATGTGGATTGCAAACGAGCATAAGAAGACATTTGGAGAGTGGTTTAGGAATGTTGTCTTGGAGTATAAGAATTTGTATGGTGATGACATCTCTCCTAGGTTACTACGTCTTGGGTTAGGTCCAAATGCCAGGGCCACTTTTTTCAGCGTTTTTGCTATTAATGGTTATACTTTTTACACCCGCGAGCAAGATGAGTTGAGCACAATGCAAAATAGTGGTGTGAGTTCTGAATTTGAGGCAATGCACTTTGCTACTTCAAAAGATAAAAACCCTATTTGGGGAAAATGCCTTTATTATGGTGTTATTCAAGAAATATTGGTGTTAGATTACATTGATTTCACAATACCTCTGTTTCGATGTAACTGGGTTGATAACAACAACAATTGTGTTCGAAAGGATAAAATGGGATTTACGTTGGTCAATTTGGATCAGGTTGGCAATAATAAGGATGATCCTTTCATAATGGCATCCCAAGCTAAACAAGTGTTCTATGTCACCGATCCTATGGATAAGAAGTGGTCTGTTGTACTATCTATAAGGAGTATACGGGGTGCACCCGATAATGGTGGGGATAATGATCAGGATGTCGTGTTTGAGGGAATGGATCACTCTTCCACTGTATCTTATTTCGACAATGTTGACACTGATCATGATAACATTGAAAGCATCTATATGCGTGATGATCAGGGTGAAGGTATTTGGGTTAACGAAGAAACTATGTCGGGCAAGAAACGTCCCCGATCCTGAGGTGGTATTGTATGTCTTTAGTTTTTGTTAGCTTTGGTCATTGTTGAAGATTCCCAAATTATTTAGCTTTTGGTCATTCATTATACAGTCTCCATGTTTTGGTTTCTGCTGATATTGCAGTGTATAGTGCTTATGATATTGCTGTCTTTGTTGGTTTCTGCTGATTATTATTGCAGTGTATAGTACTTATGATATTGCTGTCTCTTATAATTATAATAAAAAAAAAAATAAACGTAAGCAACAACAACGGTTGTTGTAAATATACCCGTTGTGGTTAGTAATAACAACGGTTATTAATCACAAACCGTTGTCATAGTGTTTACTAATTACAACGGGTATGATACTATAACCGTAGTCATTACTCTATCACAACGGTTTGTTTATGATAACCGTTGTCAATATTTGTAGATAGGAAACACACACTAATAATACGACTGTACTGCAACACACAAACTCTATCACAAAGATCTATTAAAGGAAATGATCATTTTTCTGTCATCATCTCCCTTATTATTTTTTAATTTGTGAATTTGTGAACTATTTCTTGAATTTGTGAATGTCATTCCCTGAATGTCGTTTATGTTTTTCACCAATTCAATGTCGTTTATTATTAGCAAATTTGTTAATGTCATTTCCTGAATGTCATTCAATTCTAATTTTGCTTTATCGATTGAATAGCTTTGAATTGAATTAGTTTAATTACTTCTAAACTTAAGTCAAAAAACAAATTAACTGATCAACATTAATATTATTAAATAATAAGTTCAAACGGCGCCACACACAAATGGCGCCAAAACAACAACAACCAAACAACCAAACAACTACAACCAAACAACAACAACAAATTAAATTGAGTCCGGGTAAATCTCCCGGATAGCTGCCACCACTAGAGCATATGCATCAATCGGGGCAGCCTCGGCCAGAGCCAACCCTTCCCACTGCTCTACCTGGGTCACTTCAACGTGGTTGACCCCATTTGGCCAACAGTAACGGTCATGTTCGGAAGCCACCCATAGATATGGCCCAGGCTGGTGGTCCGTGCTCTCAATAAAATCTTTTCGCCCATGCCCGGCCTTGTCAAACATTCTTGCCAGTTTGAATGCGGACGCACGATGAGCATCCGACATCCCCAACTCGAAAACGAGTTCCCCTGTAAAGTGCCTGCGATGATAATTTGGCCACATCTTCCTGATTAAATAGCCATTTCGAATAAGCGGATCACGGAGTTTTTTGTAACTTTTACACACAACGTAGCCACCCTCAATATGACAAGGCATTTCTTTCATGATGCAAGCATATGGTTTAGTAAAAGTTCCAGACATTTTGTATGGTTGATGTTAGTATTGAGGCTGGGAAATTTTGTATGGTTTAGCAAATATGATATTGATTAGAGTTGGGAATTTTGTATGTGGTTGATAACCTGCTTGTATTGAGGCTGGATTTATAGAGAGTTATTTATTGGAGTTATTTATTCACATGCATGCATTGGTTCACATGAAGGCATTGATTCACATGCATGCATTGGTTCCCAAAACGACTATACATTCACATGCATGCAGTACGTTATTGATTGAGTAAATGTGTGAATATGCAGTCAATGCAAATGTGCAGTCAATGCATTTACTGCAATGTGCAGTAACCCTATCACAACGGTTGTGGTAACGAAAACCGTTGTGGTTAGTAATAACAACGGGTTTTTGTACCAATAACCGTTGTTATTGCGTAATAACAACGGGTTTTTGTACCAATAACCGTTGTTATTGCGTAATAACAACGGGTTTTTGTACCAATAACCGTTGTTATTGCTCAATATTATTATTTTTAATTAAAAGATATTGCAGTCCAAACCCGTGAATAAACAACAGCAGAACCAGCATTGATTAAAGCATCCATTGAACATCATCAATGGCAGCATAACCCCTCTATAAATACAGCCTCAAAACCCCTCCTTTAAATATTCCATAACTACCCGAAAATTAATATCATCAATGGCAGCAGTTAACCTTCCCAACGATGAAACGACCCTTACAAAATTGATTGCAGATGAGGAGGAGGCTCTTGCCGTAGTTCCCGCTGATCATCACCCATTGATTAAAGGATCCATTGAACCTCGAAGGGATTATTGGATTAAGAGGCGTGAAGCAGTCCGACTTGTCAACCAAGCGTCGTCATCATCGTCGTCCTCTGTCTACCCACGTCGGCCTTATACTCGGAGGTTGGATGCCGCAAGAGATATGTTGAGCTGTACCCGTCCTACCTTATCTCCACATGCAAGACGTGTACTTGCAGGCATTGAATCTGTTATTGCAAAATACGAGGTTAATGATCCGGAAGTCATCAGTATCATCAATATTGTTCCGGATTGTTGGTGGCAGTGTGAGAAACGCTTTTTACACTTAACCGGAATTGTTCCGGATTATTTAACATCTTTATTTATTTGATGTCGGATGAATGTAATGTACTTTATTATAAAATCTAGGTTATTCCTAATGAAATCAATGAGGAAGAATGTTGTTTAAAGTGTTTGAATTGATGTTCAATATTTTGATGTATTATTAGAAGTATATAAAAAAGGGTTTAGGGTTTAGGGTTTAGGGTTTAGGGTTTAGGGTTTAGGGTTTAGGGTTTAGGGTTTAGGGTTATTTTGAAGTAACACACGTATACTAATCATGATACTTAATAATTAAAAGTGATCCGACCCGAAAATGATACTTAATAATCATCACGCGGATAATAAATAATGATTTCTATCGAATTAAATAAAATAACCTGATACTAGCTAGCGAGCTAATTAATTTTGGGTCGGACAGTTTCAGGTTTGTGATGCAAAAACGGCCCGTTTATTAGCGTACTTGAATTGGATGAACGAAGTCGATCGACCCCAGGCCATATATATATATATATATATATCATTATTTTTTAATTTGGGAAACATTGACGTACGTGTATATATAATACTTAGCTTGCTTACTTGAATTGCATGTATGTGCATTGATGAATCTGTTATTATTGCAATTGTAGTACGAGCGTCGTTAATTAGAGATCCGGAAGTCATCATCATTTAATTATTATATATATATATATATCATCATCAATAAGTAGTACATATATATATACGAGGTAATTAATAATGACACGTGCCCCCGACCCTGCCCAAAAGCGATCGACCCGAATTGAAGTACGTAGCGACGCTTGCTCTGATCTAGAAAGTGGATTGCCCGATCCGTAACTGCTGGCCTGGCCACCCGATCGATTAGTTTCAGGTTAACTAGTGATGCATGATAATTATAATACCCAGTTCCTTAATTAAAAAGAAAATGACCCGATTCGAGGTAATTGAATCAAAAACTAAAAATAATTAATAACTAACCCGATCGATAAAGTTATTAATTACAACCCCGCCGAATCTAACCCGATTGGAATTGATTCCCAGGCCAAACCCGATCCGAGCTAATAATTAAACGTAACTTACGCCTATAAAATAAAATTTAGAGCAAAGTAAAATAAATTAAATTAAATTTAGAGCAAAGTTAAAAAAATTAATTTAGAGCAAAGTTAATGAGTTTATTTCGTGCCTCAAATTTTAATACCGCGCGCGCGTATCTGAAAAATTAAAAAAAATATACATAATCTATAAAAACGGTGTTTTAGAAATTCACCGTTGTTATTACTTTCAACAACGGTTTATAATAAATAAACCGTTGTCTTAGTGTTATTACGTTCTACAACGGGTGTTATTTAACCGTTGTTATTACTCTATAACAACGGTGGTTTGTAGGATAACCGTTGTCAATAGTTTCTCTTAATAAACCCTTTAGTTTCTCTTAATAAAAAATAATTGACAATCCTATAGAGTAAATTTTACACACGTACATTATCATCATCATCCTCCTTGTTTACAATCATCCTCGTTTACAACACAAATCTTTTCGTTTACAATCATCATCATCCTCCTCGTACTCGTGATCATCATCCTGTTCTCTTTATCATCACCCTGTTCTCATTTTCTTTATCAGGTAATTTTTGTGTTTCGTCTTTAGGGTTTTAAGTTTGAAGTTCATCTTTTTGTTTTCATTTTCTATTTATCGTTCTCTTTATCATGTAGTTTCATGCCTTTCTAAGTTTTTAGAGTTTTAGAATCTCTGCATGACTCTTTATTTGTTCAGTTACTATTTCATTCATTTCAAGGTCTTAGGGTTTTAGAATCGCTGTATGCATGACTCTGTTCCGTTACTATTTCATTTATTTTGAAGGTCTCAGTGTCTTAGGATTATCATGGGTGAAAAACGGAAAAGAGTAGACAACAATGATAAGGGGGATAAGCATGGTGAGAGGGGTGCTTCGAAGTGCTCTGCAGCCCTTGCAGCTATATCGGCAAAAACGCCGATGGAAATAAAATGGAGTGTGAAAGGTGTTCCTACTGGTCCAAATGCTAGCCATTTAGCCACTTGGATTGGAGTTACACCCAAACAGTTTGTGCCTATAGATTTAGATGATTTCAGGAATATAAATCCTTCATTGCAGAACTTACTCTTGAAACGTATAAAGGTATGATAATATCTTTAGCTAAACACCATTTTATTTTGCATAAGTTACTATTACATAAGGCAGGAAGCCGTATAAAGGTTCGTGTAAAGGTATGATATTAGACAGCCGCTTATTAGTAGATATGATGATGATGCAGGAAGCTTTCGATATTCCAGACTGCCATGATAAGTATCTATTACGTAAGGCAGCGGCAGTCTTAAGGCAGTGGAGGTGTGACCTTGCCAAATTACCCTTGTATGTGGACAAGGAGACGGGGCAGATGCATAAGAGCCCACCGACAAAGTACCCCCACATCACTCAGCAACAATGGGATAATTATAAGGCGAAACGAGCTACTGAAAAGTTTCAGGTTAAGTATCCATGTCATATGTTTACATTTTTGTAAAACTCTACTTAAGGTTACATTTTTCTAATAGTTTCAGGTTACATTTTTCTAAAACTCTACTTGTATATATAATTTTCTAATTGTCTCATCTACTTGCGATTTTATATGATTTGAAGAGCGTTAGCGCCAGAAATCGTGCTAACATCTCACAGAAGCGGGGGGTATATTATGGTTCTCGAGGCGGTTACAGATTGATAGAAGAAAATCTCGTAAGTAGCATCTATAGATTAGATTTTTTTAATCATACTTGGACTTGATATACATGTATACATATATTATTTTTGAGTTAACGTGTAGGTGTCAAAAGGTGTGACCGACTTGAATCGGCACGTAACTTATAAAGAAGGGCACACGCCTAAAGGATCCCGAACATGTAACGAATATGATCAGGAAGTCCTGGCCAACATAGTAAGTATTATTTTTATTAAGACGGGTTTTTAATAACTTTATTGTTCAATTCTTGTATGTCTAACTATCTATTTATTTTAGTAACAAAAATTAAATTAAGTTTATTTAATATATTATAGGAGAATGTTCTGAAGGAGGTTGGGGAAGGGAAATTCACTCCGAGTGGTCGTGACGACGTTCTTGCTAGAGCGATCGGCCGTCCCGAGCATCCAGGTCGATTGAGGGGCGTCCAATTACATGTCGGAGTCACGAAATATTATGGGACAACTAGCCCGAAAAAGAAGAAGAAAAATAAGGGGAAGGCTGACATGGTACCATTTGTTATTGTCATTTAAAATTCACATGTTATTGTTTTAACAAAATGCTGATTCTACATTTTGGGCGTGCGGGTTCAGTTATTGGCCTCCGTGATACTGAAGATGAATTCTGGAGGCAAGCCTTCCGAAGAAGAATTGAAGATGATGGAGGATGTCATTAAAAAGGGTGAGGTAGTGCAACAGATCGGTCAAGAGGCAGACACTACTACCTTTCCAATACATGAGGAGACGGCTGAGAAGATGGGTGAGGTACCTACTGCTGCCGAGGTTTTAATACCTCAACCCGATAAGGTAAATATGACTTTTTTTTTTCTGCATTTGTTCTTTACAGCAGCCATGCCTTTGATTGGTTTATTTTATTAGGTAAATGAGTCTGAAAAGGGGACGCAACTTGAGAAGACGGGTGAGGTACCTAATACTACTGAGGTTTTGATACCTCAAGCCGATAAGGTAAATACGACTTAACTATTTTGAACCTCTGCATTTGTTCTTTCCAGCAGCCATGCCTTTGATTGGTTAATTAATTTTATAAGGTAAATAACTCTGAAAAGGGGACGCAACTTGAGGAGCCGGCTGAGAAGACGGGTTACAATAAGGAGGTATGTAGAATATAAGAAGTTAGTATATGCTGTCAGTGCTAAATCTGGTCTGGACATGTTCAAGTATAATAGCCTACCCACCAACAATAAATACTTGTAACTAACGTTACATTATATACTCAATATAGATCATTTATGATATCTATTATATTTTGGTATTTAGTAAATAATGTGTATTCTTCAGGCCACAAAAAGGCGGGTAGTTGTTCGTCTCGACGACCCTTCATTCAAAGAGAATGTGATTGTTGCTCGGGGTTTCGTATACCCAAAGCCCAAGGACTCAGCGGAAACCATCTTGGTTCATGGCGTACCACTCTTGCCGAAGCATGCAAAAGTGGGGATAGTGGGAGTCGTGAAGGGCTATGAAACCTGTAAACTGCCCGTCACAGTCCGCGACGACATAGTAATACTGGCAGATGCGGTTAAAGGTTTTGTCCAATGGCATCAAAGCCACATTTTCTTGGCTCGTGATTGTAAAATTCAACAGAATGTAGACGGGGTTAGAAAAATACATCTAATTTAACCCGCCTTTTGTCTTTGTTCATCACCTTCATAAATAGTGAAATTTATATGTTTTATTTTTGTTTTGTAGGTAACAAAAAACATGGATAAGTCTAAATCGATAGACAATAATCTTTCTACTACCTCGTCAAAACAACAACTTGATGAGGTATTTAATCAACTCTCTTTATATTTTAAGTTCTACTATCGCCTCATCATTGAAAGAGCAACTTAATTTAGTTAGCCACATGTAGGTTGTGAAAGGTAGCACACCGCATCATTTCCCCCAGCTGAAAGAGGTCAGGAGTCTATCCAGTACTAAATTTCATGGGAACGTTTACATGGAAAAAGTACGAACGGTGGCGATGCTGGAGCTTTATAAGGAGGCTGAGAGACGCATAGCAAGCGATCAATTAATAGTTATTCCGCTCGAGAATGATATTGTAGGGGTAGAACGCCAAGCAATGCTGGATTGGGAAACGCTAGCCGTTTGGGCTGGCCTTGACGAGATTGATGTCCAACACCTATATGTTTGGATGAAGTAAGTTTCTTAATAAATTAAATCATGCAGTATTCTAATATTCTGACTAAGTAAGATATAGTGTTTATAATCTCGGAATTAAAACCGGCATGTAGGTACTTGAACTCGGTTGTGATCCCCGCCGAGACCAATATTAATCCACTTCCTCAATACGGATTCATGTGCTCAAATGTTTTATCTATGCATATCGAGATGTTTTCGTATGAAGAACGTGTAAATTATATTGCTGGGGAGTTGGCGAAAAACAATAAGCTCATTTTTGCCCCTTATAATGAAGCCGGGTAATATATAATTAATATTACGATTCCAAATACCATTGCAGTTTTATATGTTTGGTTATGATGCATGTTGTGCTTGTTAATAATGATGTGTCTCTCGATCTCTAGGAGACATTGGGTGCTAGCAGCGATCAATCCGACCACGAAGAAAGTATTTTGGTTGGACTCTTTGCATGGACAACCATCCGAGACCTGTAAGAAGTTGATTATTAAGTAAGTTTATACTACTGATGATGATTTGGCACATAATATTAAGTTTCATTTATTATTATTAAGTAAGTTTATGTGACTTTCGGCCTCTTTCCTTTTTTAAAGGGCCTTTGAGAAGAAAAGAGCAACCAGCTATCAACCGACAAAATATTATGATGATGGCCCTACTTTTATTACGATAACAGGGGTACGTACGCGCAAATACAATATATACCTTAATAATTAAGTGCATTAAACTAATTACGCATATACATCTGTCTTTTTTAATTACGCATTAAACTAATTGGTAATTGCCTTCTCGTCTCTTCGTTTATTATGTAATAATAGGTCCCTAAACAGCCGGATAGCATCCAATGTGGATACTCCGTTTGTCGTTTCATGTTGGAGATTATTAGGCGAAGATATATCAGCATTCCAGAAAGAGTTAGTAGTTTAATGTAGCTATTATTTACTTTTTTTCATTAGAGCTGATATCTTTTATGCTATATATATATGATCGATGTTGCTAATTATGTATGATATGCCTATACTGTTGTTACCCTACTGATCGATGTCTTTTATTTGTTTTATCCGCAGTATTCAATAAACACGCCACATGTCCCTGAGTACACTAAGCACAATATAGACGAGGTAAGGGACTTGTTGGGCAAATACGTCCTTGATGAACAAACAAAGAATAAATGAAACTTAGATTATTTTGGAAGCAGATAGGGAACTTTAATTTGTATGTAGAAGTCATTAATTAGAGCGAGTTGTAAGTATGAATTGCTCTGAAAGAGATCATTTTGGTTGTATATATCATCTTGCTGCTGCTGTACATGAATTGCCATGTACATGAATACTGTACATGAATTGCTCTGATTTATATATAGATATATCATTTTGCTGCTTCTGAAATTGGTTTATGATGCGTGCTGCTGCTACTGCTGCTGATTTATGCAGGATTTTAACTGGTGGCATGGGAACAAATTTCAATTTTTTCAAAAACAATAATAAAAATAATAACAACGGTTTTTCAAAATTCATTAAAAGCGTTGTAACATATTTCCTACCAAAACTTATCATACCTTTAACAACGGTGTATTATAGAATACCTGTTGTTATTAAAACTTTCCACAACGGCTTCTTTATTATACTCCGTTGTAATTAACAATATTCACAACGGGTTTGAAAAATTAAAGCGTTGTTATAATCCTTCCCACCAAAATTAATCATACCTTTAACAACGGTTTAATTTCATAGAACCGTTCTCGTATCTTTCCCACCATAATTATTCACACGTTTTAACAACAGTTATCTAGTAATAACAACGACTTATTACCGTTGTTAAAACTATTCACAACGGTATTTGTATTAAATCGGCACCGTTGTTAAAACCTTTAACAACGGAGGCTTTAACAACGTCCGCTTTTTAATATTACAACGGTTTTTAACCGTTGTCATAGCCTGTTTTTGTAGTAGTGCATGTTAGGATAGATTATTTTAGTTAGTCTTGAATATGAGAATCAGTCTAAGCAATTTAATTGAGGTTTAGTCGAATGAGTGCACGCAGAAGACTAGGCTAGGTAGTTAACCGCGACCTGGATCGAGAGATTGGAAGGGAAGGCTTGCTTAGAATTGATAGGTGACTCCTAAGAGGGCGAAAGTTAATTAGGAAAATCCCTAGGGTGGTTTGAGACCGAAAGGAGAAAACCATTGCTCTTCTCATTGCTAGATTGACTGACTTAGTTGACCCGTAGATGCCGATACTTCAGTGGACCGAATCCTAGCATATCTCTCTTTATCTGATTTATTCCATATTTCTTTCTTCCTTTATTTCTCTCTTCCTTTAAACTTATTTAGTTAGTTAAAACAATTTCAAAACCCCCTAGTTTGTTACTTGCAGATTTAGATTACAGTTAGTTAATTTCCTCCCTGTGGAGATCGACCCTACTTCCGCTATCTTCTTAGTTAGTAGACTTAGGTTTTATTTTTGGTGTATAACGACCACATCAAGTCTCTCCTCTTTTTACTCCTCTTGTAATTAGGGTTTTTGACCTAGTTACCATAAAAGAATAATAGGAGATATTTTTCTTTATATTAAACTCTTATTAGCCGAAATTTAAGAGAAAAATACTATTTTTTTCTTTCCTTTTTTCGGTTATATTAGCATGTAATATAATATATACGTCAACTATAAATATCCGTATATTTATAATTTGCTAATTAAATATAACATATTATGTTTAATTACGAATTAACATTTTAGTTCGTTTAAGCTTATATTATATACATTGATTAAATATAACGGTTTATATTCAATTACGAATTACATTTAATTCGTCTCAGCTAATATATTTAATCGTTATTAAATAATCGTATCATCATTACATTGACTAACCTTTTAGTCATTTACATCGACTAACTTTTTAGTCATATAATAAGGCATCAATATGATTATATTATTCATATAATCACATCTCTCAGACACATCCTTTAGGTGTGACTTTTAGGGACCAGTTGATCACCGCCATTAAAATGACAATAACGTCAAACTCCTAGCAAGCCAACCATTATTGATAAACGTTAATCAACTGATAAGAATACTAAGTATACCCTGTGAACCTGTAAGAGATTTATTCATGTTATCACACTAACTGTGGAGGACACTAGCTCCAACACAAAGTTCACTAAGCTAATGGAAGCAAGATGGACCATGGAAGGATATTACGGGAAATGACAAGCCCAAGCATGAATATTTGTGAAATGGGTTGATGTAAGCCCAACTTAAGATGTCTACAAAACTCAACATAGGGATGCTCTTTGGATGCTCATGGAATGCCAAATTGTGCAATTAACCGGAGAATTAATGAGCTTAAAGACGCATAATAGGACTCCTCAAGCATTTAATCAAGACTTTAAGCGAATTAACCCGGATAACCCCGACCCCGATCGGGGTTGCCTTTCCCCGATCGGGGTTTTACTCATCTAGGTGCCTTACGTTATGCTGCTATTTTATTATAAATTGGAGCCTTAATCCGTCATTAGGGTTCTTGCTTTGTTCAAACATCATCTTATGCACATCTTAACACTCTAACTCACACACTAGCGCTTTAGCTTAAGCACACAAATTTATCTTAATATCATATTTAGTTTCAATATTGTCAACATTTGGTTCTTGCTTTGTTCAAACATTTGGTTACAATTTAATACAATCTTTCCACAATCTTCTGGTTCTAGTATTCTTGTTCAAGTTCCAAGTTCTTTTTGTTGCGGTAATTTCGATCGTTATTCGTTTCATTATTGTATTTTCATTATCACTTTATTATCATTAGCATTGTTTTATTAGTTTAGCATTTGCATTTCACTAGTGATAGTTATCATTCAGCACTTTTATAACTTTTGTTATTTCATTTAATCATGTTTACCACATTTACCGTTCTATACACCAACATTAGTTTTATTCTAGATATGAGTGAGTAGTTGCCTTTGTCTAGGGATTAGGGGAGCCATGTATAACTAATATGTAAAATGTTAAAATAGGTTGATATAATTATCTAAATTGTTTCTTTCACATGTTTGAATCATCATGATTAATCTTTGTTTAGTGGCCATATTCATTGATTAAGTTTGTTAATTCATTCTAAAAGTCGAGAGGCACGGAATTAGATTAGACTAAGCATGTGTAGTAGGACGACCTAGTCATAACGAAAGTTCTCCAGGACCAGACCTAAGGTTGACACTAATAGTATCGAGAGATGGGTGTCTTTAGCCTAAACAATTAACAATATTATTAATTCCAAGTTTAACATGAGTATAAAATAATTGCATGGTGACCCAACTTCCCTAAACTCTTTTAATTGTATATTTTACAACATTTTAGCTAACTCATTAAACCAAAACAATCCTTAAACTGACCTTGATAGTAGTCTATTCATAGCATTTCATAGCGCAATTCTCGTCTCCTTGTGTTCGACCCCTCATACTACATTAATTTGTGTCAAGGAAAATTTATCTTTGATTAGGTGTGTGACATAGCCTATCACCTCTCAACCATGTAACGAGAGTGTAATCATCAACAAATGTAAGGAAGGAAATGTTTGAGTTCTTATTTGATTTTTTTTGGCATTTCTGCGATTTCTTTTTGGTTTCTTTTTGGATTTTTGCTTGAATTAGGTTCTTTTGGAAGCAGATTAGCCTAGCAAAAGGTGTGCGGCGGAGACCATTTATTGGCAAATCCTCGCCGATTCAACATCGAGAGAGACCCCATATGTAGTGAAGGTACTATAGAAGAACCTAGAAGTCTCCTTTTGCACTCCCTAAGATAGGACAATCATAAGATGAATGACAAAATTTCAAGCTTTATTTTCATATGTGTTTGAACTCAATTTTTGAATTTGTGATAATATATTTCCTTTTTTGTGAAAAGTAAAGAAAGCATGTGATGATCGAAGAGTTACATAGCCTCAAGAGTCACCTAGGAAAGAGGTCACCAAGGAATTATCGCATCATGGGGGTGGTCAAGATGGTCAAATGCACGCCCTTGACTACGTTCTAGGAAATGGATCGAAATAATACTAAAATTACACAACCAGGGGTGTCTCAAATCTATTTTAGAAGACAAAGTTATAAGTAAAAAGAGTATCTACATTGGCCTACCTATGTTTGTCAAGCTTCCAAATTAGGCATTCAAAACTATTTACCTATATGCAACTACATGTCATGATCTAACATTAAGGAATATATACAAAACTAATCCAAATGCTCTAATAAACTACATGACATAAATTCTAATGCAATTTCCTAACAGCCCATACGTTCACACAACCGCCAAATCATCAAAAATCCGCATCACAATCATCAACATATTCCTCCAAACTTCTCATATGACAAGAAGTAAAGAAAGAAAAAGGGAGAAGAGATAAGAACGATCATACTGCGGTGGTCTTCTATTTCCCTTCAATATGTCTCTTAGTGATGCGTTATGTACATAAGTATGGAGATTAGAGGGAAATATCAATGCATATATACAAGCTAGAATATGTACAAGCTAATTTTTAGAACTTTTCAAGATTTTTTTTCGATTTTTTTGGATTTTCAA
>JAIUZE010016899.1:0-22664 GCA_022085475.1 Heliosperma pusillum
TCATGAACCGTGACGGTGGCATTTTGCATGTTGAAGTTCACCCTAAAGTTGACAAACCCTTTGATCTTACTTAGGGAGTGAAGTATGCGGTCAATTATGAGAGGCTCGGGAATCTCTATTCCTTGCTCTGTAAGCACCTTTACGTACTTATTCATTTTGAGCACGTGAGGGCTAACCTTATGACCCTCCTTCATATTGAAGTCTAAGAATTGGGAGGCGGCTTTGTATTGCAAAATTCTTGGAGCTCGTGAAAACATGGTCACGATCTTAGAATAGATTTCATATGCGGTTGCCATCTTAATGGCATTACGTTGAAGCTCGCTATCCATCGAAAAGATCAAGACATTCTTGATCGCCGCCGACTCCTTGTGGTAGGTCTCATAGGCCTCCCTAGTGGCGTTTGATGACCTCACATTTGGAGTGTTAGGGGCCGCCTCGGTTAGGTAACCAACCTTACCGTCACCTTCGGCGGCTAAGCGTAGTTGCCCATTCCAATCCGTGAAGTTTGAACCATTCTTATCAAGTTTACAACGATCCATGAAGGATCTTAGCCATGATACAGTGGTGAGTGGTGGAGGTCGAACCTCGTTATTGTTGTTTTCCAACATAGCGAATTAAAATAAGTTGGACTACAAAATAAAAATGAAAGAAACATCAACATTATTTATCGTTTTAAAAATACTTGTAAACATTTTAAACAAGTTTGACATTTATATAATGACCTCTACCCAATTACATAAATGATTCCAAGACCCAAATCCTATATTAACTCGGGTTTATGTGAGTCCCGGACTCCACGGCCTTTATCAATATTATTTGGTGTGTTAACACTTTAACCGATTCTACAATTAGAATTCTTGGTCGATGAAATACTTTATTGTCATATTTAGCCCGGAACACATGGGCCACGGACTCTAATCTTTCCGTTGAGTTCAACCAAATTTCGATGCAATAACGATTTATTGCCCCACTTACCCAACGTAATAAGTTTAGCTCCTCGGTAAGCCGAACCTACTTCCTTACGAAATTGGGATTTATGGGTTCTATTATTTGTTAAGGCTAAGTCTCAATTATCAAAATAGAGGTCAAGTCAATTTATATTATCTATCTTCTTTTTAAGTGAACTAAATAGGTGAACTATCGATAATTGTAATTGACGCGGTCGATTGACTCGATAAAATGCATGTGTTGTTTAAGTGGCGATTTGGCATGCATGTAACATATAAATAAAATGCAAGAAATAAAATAAACTCCTATTATGGCCTTCCTAAAATAATAGAAAATCAAATTAACTATTACAAATTCGGAAACCAACTCCTTGGTCCCTTGAACTTCATTTGCACGCCTCCCAAGGACACCGTCTTCCTTTTGGAACGCCTTTCCAAATGACACCGTCTTTAGGAAACTCCGGGATTACAAATGATAAAATGAAATGATAAAATAAAAGTGATACAAGACCACATTAAATTATAACCGAATCAATATTCCCATACCTTTCGGGTAATATCAATTAAAAACTAAGGCCATAGTAAGACAAATTACATAATTCCAAAAATTACATAAATCAAAATGACATTCATTCATTCAAAATGCAGCATAATTATATATAAACTCATGCAATATTAATGTGCCAAATCGCCTCAATAACCTTATATCGTATATAAACCCGGTTTTATGGAAATGCGTGCTAATAACCAATTAAAATCACAAATTAATACTTAAATCAAATTTAAGCCCAAGTTAATTACCCTAACTGTTTTAGGACCCAAAAATTAGTCTCCACTAATTATTTGATGATAATTCAACTCGGTTCTGCATTATTGCTTGGTTTTGACCCTTTTTAAAATAACTTTTATGTAATAATTCCAAATTAAATTACAATAATTCATAAATTTGAAAAATAAAATTTTGAAAATTATGGAACATTTCCAGAAACATCTAAATGTCAAAATTTAGGTCAAAATTTTTTTGAATCATTTTAGAGAAAAATATAGTTGCTATTAATCGATTTTATCAAATAAAATACTAAAATCACACGAAAATTAATATAATTAATTTTCAACTTATATATCTGATATTTAAAATATTTATGCAACATATGATAATTTTCTCATGCCAAATATATTATTTTAGCTATTTATGCCAAAATAATCACTATCTATGCCTATTTAACTATTAAAAATCATAAATCATGTAAAATAAATCATATTTATCTCATATTTTACATACAGTAGGTAAAATATGCCTGTGATATTATACTAAAATTTAATGGCCATATTTGAAATTTAAATATTTTTAGTCAATAAAAGTTCATTTTACTCATTAAAATGGATTTATTTAACTAAAACTCATTAAATAAAGCAATAATCTTCCATAAATCATCAAAATGACCTATAACAATTTTAGGACCAGAAGGTATTTCATGCTTAAAATTTCGTGGCTTTATCATATAAATCACTAATTTTCTAGTTTTATTTTGTTACTTTAACTCGTAAAAACATTGTAAAACCGATTGCATGCAACATCCTATGCTATGATACCATTTTTTAGGTTCTTATAAATACTTTTAAGACATTTCTTAATTAATAATAATTAAATCTTTTAATTAGTTATAAGATCTAGTTACATGCATACTATTTAAATTGAAATAGAGGAAGAAAATGTTCCTCACATTGATTGTTATTCGAGTATTGGGCACAAGTACAAGACACCTTCTTTCACTTGTTCTTGAGCTAGATGATGTAGGATGAATTTCCAAAAGCTCCAAGAGTAGGAACCCTCCCATAAGTTGCACCTAGACTATCCTTAATCTCTTGAATATTGTTTTACTAGAACAACAAACAAGATCCCTTTAAACCGAGTACAAGACACTCGAAATTTCTACCTTAAAAATTAAAGTTCAAGTTTTTTTTTTTTTTGGTGAAATGTAAGTATATTAAAAAAACTAACCCAACAAAATGGGTATCACCAATTACAACCGACCATTCCAAGTTCATTACTCTAGATAACCCAATTAGCTACAAAACCTTACAACGCCATACATCAGTTAAACCCAATTACACATAAGACTCAAGCCTCATCCAATAAACTCAAACAAACTCAATAAAAAATACAGTATCCTGCCATCTTCAATTACTCAACCCTATACTCCTGCACCAGCTTCTATCTGCATAAGACATAGCACCTTGAAATACAGCATATAATCTTCTTCTACAATCCTCCTTAACTTGATTAACTAAAGCTCTTGGACAAAGCACATGCCCTTCTAGTCTGCAAATATTCCTGATATGCCAAATATTATAACAAATTCCTGAATAAACTGCCATTGCAAACTGTCTACACAATTTAGGACCCCTCAAACGTTTAATCCTTGCTGAATTCATCAGAGTAACAGAAGGAATCCTCAACCAGTCACCTGCCAGTTTGAAGCATGCCTTAGCATACTGACAATTCTGAAAAACATGGCTGTGATCTTCCTGAGCAATACCACAAATATAAGAAATACTAGATACATCCATCCCCATTCTGATAAGTCTATCTAAAGTAAGCAACCTGCAATGTTTCAATAACCACATATGAAAACTCCATTTGGGAAGATTAAACCTATTCCAAACTGTACAACACCAGTCAACCTTAGGTGAAGAATTCTGAATAAGCCAAGAATACCCATCAGCAATGGTATACCCTTTATCCAGTCCCCTCCACTTACCATTAATATAACCTGTTTTAAAAGTATCCCTAATCTCACATATTTTCCTCCATGCCCAAGAACTATTAGCACTAGGAGAGTAAATGAACCAAGGAGAGCCTTTTAAATAGATGTTATTAACCCATTTAATCCACAAATGATCTTGTTTGCAAACTAGCCACCACACTAACTTACCTATAGCAGCTACATTCCAATGGTGACTATCAATTAATCCCACCCCACCAGTCTCCTTACTCTTACACAGCACCTGCCATGAAACAAGAGGAGCTTTGGAGTATTTATCAGACCCCTCCCACAGAAAGTTCCTGCACAAAGCCTTGATCTTGTCCATTACCCCCATAGGAAGCACAAAAATTTGAGACCAATGATTGTGAATAACAGAAAGCACAGATTTAACCAAGACAAGTCTACCAGCATAAGAAATCTTCCTACTATTCCATCCTTTGATCCTCTTAATCATCCTATCCATCAGAATATTACAATCAAACTTACTCAATCTTTTATGAGAGATACTTACTCCTAGGTATTTGAAAGGCAGTGTCCCTTTCCTAAACCCAGTTTCCTGCAAAATATGTTGAACAGCAGCATTCTGAATCCCATTACAGTAAAACTCTGACTTTTCAGGATTAATATTAAGACCAGAAGCATTAGAAAAGGCCTTGAAAGCTTCCATAATAGCAAAGATAGAGGTAAGGTCTCCTTTGCAAAACATAAGTAGATCATCAGCAAACATCAAATGATTCATCTTCATAGCCTTGCACATAGGATGATAATGGAACCCAGGGCACCTATCAAGAGCCTGCAAGAGTCTACTCAGATACTCCATGCACAATGTAAATAATAAAGGAGACATTGGATCCCCTTGTCTTAACCCTCTAGCTCCTTTGAAAAAACCATGAGGCTGTCCATTAAGCACAATAGAATAACTAGGAGTACTCACACACTCCATAATCAACTTAATCATAGAAGGGGGAAAATTAAGCCCTCTCAGCATTTGTTCAACAAACTTCCACTCAATTGAATCATATGCCTTCCTCAAATCCACCTTCATAATACACCTAGGAGACACACTCTTCCTAGTATAAAGTCTAACCAGATCTTGACTTATCAAAATATTACCTAGAATACTCCTATTCTTAATGAAAGCACACTGTGCAGGATTAACAATCTTAGTAAGACTATTACTCAGCCTGTCACAGAGCAGCTTAGAGATGACTTTGTAAACAGTATTACAACAAGCAATAGGGCGAAATTCCTTCACAGATTTAGGCTGCTCAGTCTTAGGAATCAGAACAAGGTTGGTACAATTCAATTGTTTAAGCAACTTCCCCTTTACAAAAAAATCCCCAACTGCAGCACACAGATCATCCTTGATAATATTCCAACTAGCTTTGAAAAACTTACTAGTATAGCCATCTGGTCCAGGGCTCTTGTCATCAGGAATAGAGAACATAGCTCTCTTAATCTCTACAGAAGTAGGTATACTACACATGTCAGCCCAGTCCCCTACATCAACCAGAATGCCTTGTCTAATAATGTGCTCATGATAATCAGAAGTAGTAGCACAGGTGCCTAACAACTGCTTATAGAACTCTACAAAGGCTTGAAGGATCTCATCAGGATTAGTACAAAGCACACCATTAACATTCTCAATTGACACAATCTTATTTTGAATTTGTCTATGTCTAATAGCATGATGAAACATGGTAGTATTAACATCCCCTTCATAGGCCCATACACATTTAGCTTTCTGCCTCAAAAAATCATTTCTAGCATCAGCTAACATAAGATAAGACTGTCTAAGCTGAGCTTCTTTGTCCATCAGAACACTATTAATAGGATCCTGCTGAAGGGCAATCTGACTATCAATCAAAATCTGATAAGCTACATCAGTATTTCTTTCAATATCAGAGTACACACTACAGTTCAGCTGCTTCAGAGTAAACTTCAATCTCTTCAACTTAGTAATAATCTGAAAACTTTTAGTTCCCACATCATTAACCTTCCACTCCATCTCAACCAAAGAACCAAATTCAGGAGCTTTAACCCACATATTAAAAAACTTAAAAGGTTTCTTCTTCACACTAGCAATATCACCACAAGATACTACACAAGGACAATGATCAAAAGAACCTTCAGGATAATAATGAGCAAACCAATCAGGCCACATGTTCAGCCAATCTCCATTCACTAACACCCTATCAATACGACTAAAAATTCTAGTTTCACTAGGATGTTTATTGTTCCAAGTAAAAAAAGAACCAGTCGACTTCATATCATAAAGATCACAAAGATTCACTACCCTCTGAAAAGGACGAATTTCCTCATTCTTAACAGGTTTACCCAATCTTTCATTCATATATAGAACATTGTTGAAATCACCCAACAAAACCCAAGGACCAGAGACATGAAATGTCAACAGATCATTCCATAAAGGCACCCTATCCTCAATCTTGTTAAAAGCATAGACAAACGTGGCAAAGAAAGTATAACCCATAACTTTATCTTTAACCTTAGTATGGATAAACTGCTCACTCATTCCAACAATATCAATATCAACTGTATTAGCCTTCCACATAACCCACACTCTACCACCAGGATGACAACTAGTATTACTAGCAATCTCCCAACCACCACCCATATTTCCAATAACTTTATTTAAAGACAAAGGCTTAACCTTTGTCTCAAGGAGACCAAATAGATCAAAACCATGCTGATGTAAAAACCATTTGACATCCGCCTGTTTAGTATCACTATTCAGCCCCCTAACATTCCACATACCAAATTTAAGCATGATTAAGGCAGGGTTCCTTTCCCCCTCCTTTATCAACCATTTCAGCCTGAGTAAGAGCTTGATCTAACTCAACATTAAAACTAACAACAAAATCATCCTCAGTACCACCAGGTACTCTAGTCTCATGTCTTGTTAATCTAGTAATCACTCGTGCAGGGGTAAACACAGAACCTTGAACCACTGGTAATGGTGTAGTAACAGGAGTTACCAAGGAAGTATTGTCTGCTGGTTTTGGTAATGGAGGAAACTCCTTAGGATCCACTATCACTTCTGGCAACATCCTAGGTTTCCAAACTTTCTTTGGTAGTTGTGGTACAGATATAGGTTTCATACTAACCCTTCTACACACTTCAATCTTATGTCCAATACCCTTACATTTTTGACATGTAACAGGCAACCAATCATAAATCACAGGAACATCAACTACACATCCCTTTTCATCTTCAAAACAAATAGAATTGGGAAAATTTTGGTCAATCTCCACTTCCACCATAACACGAGCAAAACCCAACAACTTCTTCTCAATAGTGGCCTCATCAATTCTTACAAAACGACCTATCAACCCAGCCAACTTCTCCAAACACTTAGCTCCCCAAAACTTCAAGTCCAATCCTGTGAATTTGACCCATATTGGTACTTTTTTTACAGATACTTTAGATATCTTAACATCAGGTGACCATGCTTTAAGCACTATAGGTTTCCCATCAAAAACAAACATACCATTTTCCAGTATGAGTTTATGATGTTCAGGTTGCCCAATTCGAACCACAAACAAGCCATTAGGAAGAAAAGAAATAGAAGCAATGTCATACCCTTTCCAAATCCTGCGAAGAAATCCCTCTAGAACATTGCGCGGAGGATTAGCCCCCATAACATAGCCAAAAACGGACCACTTCCAGTACTCAATTTCTTCTTCTACATCCTCAATGGATAATTTTAATCCCGCGTTCCTTGTTTCCTCAGCACAAATTTCATTCTCAGAAATTGGTGCCAACCTAGAAGAAGAGGCAGCATCATCTTTACCCTTCTTCTTAGATTGAACCACCGTCCATTCAACAGATTCAGATTCCTCCTCATAACCATCATCATCAGAATTATGAAATAAAGCAGCTACATTTCTACGAGCATTCGCAGTTTCTTCTACTAAACTTTCAACATGACCAATACGTTTTGACTTACTAGAAGAATTCATCACACTGTTGCTATTTTTATTATTATTACTATTATTATTACTTAATGAATTATTATTATTATTTTGATTTAATTGGTTAGGATGATTATTAGTTTTCTTCTTTGCCATTGCAAATGAGGCACACAACCCTAGAAAAAATTAGAGCTTTCCTTCTCTCTAACTTTCTCTCTCATCATCCTCTCAGATAATTATGTTTTAGTATTTCAAAGTTCAAGTTACAAACACAAGTTCTATGAAACTGCTAAAGTTTCTAAGTATATTAAGATTTCTAGTGAGATGTTGTGGTTGTTTTCTTATGAGATCAACTAGTAAGTAAACAAGAGGAAAAACATCCTCTTATCTACCTACCAAAGCCGGCACCCCCTTGGGAAGGGAGGGCATGCCTCTTATTTTTGCCTTATAAAAGTTATAGGGTGGCTATAGGCATTAGGCTTTAGTAATCATTATGTTTAATCATCATTAGTATAATGTTTAAAGCCTAAACCTACCCAACCACCCAATATAGCAGGTTTCTTCACATAAGAAGGATTCCATTTTATAAAATGTGATTTTGTCATTTGTCACACATGTAACATGTTATCTCATAATATAACTATGTATTTAACTAATTTAGATACAATTTCATGTCAAATAAGTTAAACTTAACATTTTAAGTAATATATATTAAGTTTAATTTATTAGTTAAATACATAATTATATTATGAGATAACATGTCCATGAGTCCTCATCTTGGCCATTGGATGAAGAGGATGGAGGGACAAGATTAGAACAAGATGGAGGGCCAAGATTAAAAGAAAAATGGATGGACAAGATTAGAATAAAATGAAGGGACAATATTAGAATAAAACGAGTGGGTTTTATTGACTTCCACCTATATTACGATTGTAACTTCAAGCATTATTTTTGTAACTTCAAGCTAAAATGTGATTTTGACTATATAAATTTGAATTTATGTAACTTTAAACTAGTTTTATGTGATTTTAGACTTTTTACGAGTATAACTTCAGTCATTACGAGTGTAATTTCAACCTTTTTAGTGTAACTTTAAAGCAAAATGTGATTTCGACTATATAAATTTAAATTTATGTAAGTTTAAGATAAGTTTATGTAATTTTTGACTTTTTATGAGACTAACTTTAGTCATTAAGACTGTAATTTCAACCATTATTTTTGTAACTTTGAACTAAAATGTGATTTCGACAATATAAATTTGAATTTTTATAATTTTTAAACAAATTTATGTGATTTTAGTTTTTTTTATGAGTGTAACTTCAATTCTTAATTGTGTAACTTTAAGTTAAAATATGATTTAATTTTAACATTTTTATAAGTGTAACTTTAACCTTTATTAGTGAAACTTTATTTATTAATTGTGTAACTTTAGTCAATTATAATGTAACTTTATACTAAAGTGAGATTTAATATATTAATATGAATTTTTTAAGACATGTTTAGGTGACTTTAGTCTTTTCTAGTGTAACTTTAGTACATACTAATGTAACTTTAGTCAATAATAGCGTAACTTCAGTCCTTAATAGCGTAATTTCAGTCCTTAATAGCGTAACTTCAGTCCTTAATAGCGTAATTTCAGTCCTTAATAGGGTAACTGCAGTACATAATTGTGCAACTTTAGTACATAATTATGTAGCAACTTTAGTACATAATTATGCAACTTTGGTACATAATTATGCAACTTTAGTACATAATTATGTAACTTTAGATCTGGAAAAAAATATATAATAAAAAAATGAGATCTTGAAATAAAGCAACCATACTAACTTCCACCAACCACCAACAAAAAAAATCAAAAAATGAGATTTTGAAATAAAACCAAGAATTTAATAAACAAAACAAGATCTAGAAAATAAAAAGAAAAACATTAGCTTTATAAAATAAAAACGAGAACGCCACCAAGCCACCGACACCGCCTCCTCCAACCAGCATCACCCCACGTGCCCCCTTTCAAACACCACACCAACTACCACCAACCAACTCAAAAAAAATTTAGATCTGAAAAAATGAGAAAAAAAACCAATAAACCCCACGGACTAAAACCTGCCGCCGCACGCCCGCACTCCCCTCATTTCGCTTCCGTCTTTCCCGTCACCTCCCTTCTCTCCTTCTGCGTTCGTTTCTTTTTCTTGTTTTAATCTGAAAAAATGAGAAAAACATTAGTGGTTGTTGTGTTTGTTTCTTTTTTTTTTCTTTTTTTCAGATCTGGAAGTGGTGGTGGTGGAAGTGGTGGTTGTTTTTGGTTTCTATTTTTTTTTTTTCAGAATTGGAAACGTGTTGGTGGGGTGGTGGGTAGGAACGCCGGCGACAAAGAGGGTGGGGGACGCGCGTGTGTCTGCAAGGGAGGAAGATGGCGGCGGCAGGGCAGGGGTGCGACGGTTGGCGGCGGCAAGGCAGGGGAGCGGCGGTTGGTGGCGGCAGGGAGGAAGATGGTTGTCGGTTTTGGTGAGTGAGGGAGTGAAGGTCGAGGTGGTGTCGGCCGGTGAGTTAAGGGTGGTAGTGTTTTTTGGTTTTTTTAGAGGAGAGTAGAGAGAAAAGGGAGGTAGAAAGAGAATGAGATGTTGTGAAAATGAGAGAAAAAGGTGAAAAAATGGTATTTATATTAGGGTTTGAAGGAAAATGATTCCATGTGTCTCAAAATCTTGGCCCTCCATTTTGTTTTAATCCT
This sequence comes from Heliosperma pusillum, assembly GCA_022085475.1. NCBI lineage: Eukaryota > Viridiplantae > Streptophyta > Magnoliopsida > Caryophyllales > Caryophyllaceae > Heliosperma > Heliosperma pusillum. The sequence continues at coordinate 10,376 of JAIUZE010016899.1, forward strand.
AGCCATCCATCATCTTGATCCAATGGCTTGGATTAGGACTCAAGAACTCAAAGGGAAGGGAAAGACTCATTTGAACCCACTTCTGTATATATATATATATATATATATATAGGGGCGGGTTCCCGTGCGAACTTAAGTTCGGTACGAACTGTACGAACTACCCCAGATACACGTGGTATTACTACCGGATACTCATGGTAATAGTACTGGATACACATGTATCCCATAGTAATACAATGTGTATCCAGTAGAAATACCAAATGTATCTGGGGTGGTATTATGTGTATCCACCGCCACCACCGCCACCACCGCTTTCACTCCCACTACCACCAACACCAACACTACTGTTAGACCCGCCAGCTATTACCTCACCCTCACAGCCACCACATACAACACCACCACTAATCACCACGACCAGCACCACTCGTCATCCCACCACCCCACAACCACATCTCACCACCGTCGGCCATCCATACCACGTTGATAAACACCACCAATGCCTCCTCCGACCACCGGAGGTCCACCTTATCGAAGGCCTGACCTTTATCCACCATAATTCGATCTTTATCAATAACCATCAACCACCCGAAATCTCCACCAAAATCACCACGAATCGCATAACTCCGTCACTGTATTCGCGCATTCCCCAGAACCTTCACCACCACAAACAACAACTCAGACGACGACGACCCCCGCCCTAAATCGTCGCTGGCAGCAACCTCTTATGTTAACGGCTCCGACGATGATATATCTTGCTGTTAAAATTACGCCGCCACAATGGCAAGCTTGGATGGCCGGATGCAATAGGTGTGTGGTGGTTTGTGATTTAGGATAAGAGAGGGCAGAAGATAAGGTTGGGTTCGCCGGAGTATCGCCGGCGTATTTGGTCCGTCGAGGTGGTCGACGACCACTGCTGGTGGTAGACGGCGGCTACATTGGTACTGCATATAGGTGTTGGAAGATTAGGGTTTGCTAAAAGTTTAGATGGGTTGTGAGAACATTGGGCCTTGTGTTGGTTATTGATAGGCATGGGCCTTGTTCTGATGAGTAATTGTTGATCTAGATACATGGTTCGTACAGTTCGCACCGAACATATATGTATATATATATATATATATATATATATATATATATATATATATATATATATATACATATAAAATGCGTCATCTCACATTTGGTTAATATGATCTTCAACTAATTGTAATCATAATCAACCAACCATGCTTATCTCAAATGTTTCATAAACATTAAGCATTCTAATATAACAATTATATTTATTGAATCTTATTTAATCATATTACAATAAGATATATTTCTCACTTGTAAACTTGTTCTGTTTAAGGGATTAATTAATCTGTATATCATTATACAATTAATTAACTTTCATGATTAGGGAATTGTCCTTTCGGTATGACCTCAAGGGATCAACTGATCACTATCGTCATACGACAGTAATGTCAAACTCTAGTAAGCCAATCATTACCGATGAATGTGGATCAGTTGACTATAATGTTAATCATCCCTTTGTATTCTTGTTAATGAGGTTTAATTAAGTGATCACACTATTGTTGAGGACACTCACTCCAACATAAAGCTGAGCTAAAACAATGGATCAAATAAGGCACAAATAGCACACATCAAATTCCCCCAAGCTAAACCCTTAGTTTTCCTTAAGTAAGCAACAAAATATAAAGACGTGGGGAAATGTAGCATAAAGTATTACACCACCAAAATGGGAATCCCAACATAAAGCCATGACTAGCATAATGAACCAAATCCCGAAATAACGTGGGCATAAGGATAGAAAAATACATGGTTGAGGTTTACATAACCGCGTAGCATAAGGGAATTCGACTAAAATTTCGACTTTTGCATGATCTCTTGACAAAATGGACTATTGCGGTATACTCAAGCTCTCTTTTTATGTAAAGGGTGATTTATAAGTATATGTATGAGTAAGACTCTCACCTATCTACGACTTATGAAAATATGCCCGCAGTGTAGTATAGTAAACAATCCAAAACCCAAGCCAATCAATCATGATCGCCAAAGTTAAGAAGCAAAGATGAGAAGAAAGTAATGGGAAGTTTGGGTAATAAGGTGACCAAGCGTGCAAGGATACTTATTACGATCCCGAATTATTCCCAAAAGGTATCAATCGAAGCGAAAAACAGCATATTGACTTAATAACATTACAAAACAATAGAGTATTTCTCAAGATATTTTCTCTTTTTCAGACATAGAAGCAAACTCATTTTCTTTTTGAATTGGCATTCTTCAATTTTCTTTACAGACTTTTTTTTTTCGATATGGAAATCAACAATTCTGTCTAACCAATCTCAATAGAGTTTTTGAATAACATTCCAAATAAGCACCCAAACACACATAACACATGACTAAATCAACAAGGGTAGGCAAAGTTTATATGTAGCTAGTGAAATGTGTGAGAGAGGGTTTGAAATTCAGGCAATACTTTCAGAGTGAATGGTTTTTCGGTATTTAACAAATCATGAATGCAATGCTTGTAAGAAATAGAATGAGAACTATACTTATGCAATTTTGGTGTGAAACAAATCATAAGGAGAACTAATCACACCTAAGTGAGACTGGGAGTAGATGTACCAGTCTTAGGAGGCTCTACCTTTCATTTTTTAGTTTGCCAAATGTCGAGATCAAGTTTACTCATTTCAAATTTCATCCCTTATCCACTATGTCCACGACTTCCCAATGAATGTAAAATTCTATCAATAAAAATAGATTATTTAGCATGAAAGCAATAGTTGAAAATGTATCATGATGGGGTAACAATACGCAAATGGACAAAAAGGAGTGAAAAAATATATATATTTTTTCATGTAAATTAAAAGGTAAAATGCAAAGTAAAGAAAATGAAATCAAATGAAATCCCTCCACCAAGCTAAACATCACATTATCCTCAATGTGCTAAAGACAAACCATGACAATGAAAAGTGGGATGATTTATGGAAGAAGGAGAAAAATAGATAAAAGGAGGAAACGTACAAAACCACATAGACTCCCCCAAGCTAGCCTTTTAGCTTATCATGGAAGCGTCTTGTAGGAATGTGAAAAATATCCTTCCTTTGTTATTCCTGAAAACAAAACAAACTACAAACAAAATATGATAAGAGAAAATGCAAAAAGGACAAACACGGGTTGCCTCCCGAGAAGCGCTTGTTTTAACGTCCCGCACGACGGAGGCTTAAAGAGATCAAATTCCGGGAGATGACGGCTCCAAGTAAAGGAACTCAACAACTCCAATTGTCGAATTGTTGTAGTAGTGCTTCAGACGATGACCATTGACCTTGAATTTCTCACCATTCGTGGCCATAAATTCATCATAGTCAAATTTGCTTACATAGGTGACAGTGTAAGGACCTGGCCATCTCGTCTTGCGTTTTCCCGGAAAGATTTTGAAAAGACGAACTTCATCACCAATGTTGAATTCTCTCTTCATGATTTTCTTATCGTGCCAATGTTTTGTGTTCTCTTTGTTAAGGCGAGAGCTCTCATAGGCTTGTAGGCGAAACTCCTCGAATTTATTTAGCTGCAACAAACTTCTTTTAGCGCTAAGCTTAGTGTCGAGGTTTAAAGTAAATGATTGAATTGAAACAAGAAATGAATAAAAATTGATTAAGGACATAAATTATACTTGTATAAGGGATTAAGATAACGTATGATCATCCAAGAATACTTATGAAATTATCACAAACAACCAATCTTCTTCTTACGACCCTCTTACAAGATCAAAAACTACTAGAATAAAATTAGAACAAAAGAGATATTTTTAAGATGAAAACTATGAGAGAATTAAGAGAAGAATGAGTTGAGAGATGTGTTGATTTGTCCTGAGGGGCCCTTCTTATTCAGGGCTTGGAAGACGCGTGAGATGAATACCCATAAATACACCCCATATATAGGGGGTAGACCAAGCGAAATGCGAGTAGCGACTCACGTCCCCGATCGGGTTTGCATGTCCCCGATCAGGGATGCATGTACCAATGCATATTTCACTCTTTGATCTTCCTTCACACTTCCCCATGCATGTAAACCCAATAGCGGTTGTGTTGTGAACCCTTGGATTGCTTGTTCGAACGTCTAGGCTTGACTTTCATTGACTTTGCCTTCGTCTTTGGTCAAATCTCTCGTGGGCATGCAATACGGCTTTCTTTCTTCTTATTCGAGATATGTGAATGAACCCAAGACACTTCTAATTCGCCAAGACTTGCTTCTTCCAGTCTCGTGCTTCAAGTCGCTTAGTTTGATAAGAAATAGTGCAAAAATGTCTTTTGACCTACAAAAATCTATTGGACACGTGAAATGCCTAGAGAATGATATTAGCTCAGTGTAGATACCTCGAATCTTCACCTTCCGCCAACCACCCAGTGATGATTTGGCCGCATGTTTGTTATGCGAAACGATTTATGACAGTTCATAAGTTTGTCGTCAAGTGATAGCTCAAACACTTGTGTCTACACTTGGTCGTCATCTACGTGCCAATACGGTCGTTTTGACATTCGGTAGAGTCTTTTTGGAGTCCGGGTTAAAAACCGCTTAATTTTCTATAAACCGTCTTTTAAAACCATGTCTGAACGCCCGAAAATATTTCGAAAATTTTAATATTTCAAAACTTATCTTTCTTGGTAAAATATATTCGTATTTTATTTAGAAGAATTCGAAATTTACCGCAATTCCATAAAAGAAACGCAAAAATCTTTCTTTCAAAGTAGGAAACTGCTTGGCAAATGACGTAGCGGGTGCTGCGCCTCTTCCAAGGGTTACAGTGACTGCTGCGCCTCTTGTCCACCTCGTTTTGCCTGTTACCGGAATATTTTATAGATTTCTTTCCGTGTTCGAGTCGTTCCAAAACTCTTCGGATTTCTCCTTATAAAAGGAGAGGTTCGTTCTCGCTTTCAAGGCACGCGAGTGTTCCGTCCCTTCTTTCTATCTCTTTGCATGCTAGACCTTGCTCTAAGCATTTTGACATCTACGTGCTTGATCAATCGACCACGTAAGGTCAGATCCTTCTGAGTTCCCGTCACGTTATTGCATCGACCTACCAATTTGACCAACTACACTTAATCAATCAATTTAACTAATCTTTCGATCCTCTTACGAGGGCACTTTCTATACATTCTAGTCGAGATATCGCTAAAATGCAACTTAGTTAATCTCGTTTTGTCAACATGTAAGTCTGAGGGTGTTTAATCCCATCTTTTTATTTAGTATTTTATTTCATATTATGTAAGGTTCATGTCCGATTTATGCTCAAACCTTTTCAAACCATGTATTAGTTTTTCAATATTTCTTACAAATCATCTTTTAATCTAATTAGATAGTTTGTCTCGTCTTAGATCCCTAATTATCAATATTAGTGGGTTTTTGTCGTCTTTTAAATCAAATCGTGTCTTTAGAGGTTAGATACGTCTATATCAAATCTCTAGATACGTCTTTGATACAAATTAGTATAATTTAATCTATTAAATCACCTTTATTCGACTTATAGATCGTTAATAAACCTTAAATACACAAACGAATACTAACTGTTTGCAATTCTGGCTTCACAGCCAGAACTCAACTCAAGAACTGACGCACAGAGTGTTGCGCCTCTTCCAGAGAACGCATCCCACGTTGCGCCTGTTCTGGGTTGGATTCTGTCTCTGATCTTCCTGATTCGCTCCGACGTAACCTTAATCGCTTAATTAATCGACTATTAATTCTAATATCGCTGCTAATCTGTTCGTTTAGTCTTTTATTCTTTCTTTTCTTTAAACCTTTCTTCTGAGCATATTTTCGACATAGATCATGTAAATCCGTTGTAATCTTTGTAATAATTCTTGTATTGTTTATTTAATCATTATATTGTATGATTTATTTGCCTTTCACATGCAATCAACCCTAATTCCTATTTCAACCTAATTGATTTCTAAACTACATGTTAACCGACATAGTCTAAGTTCCCACAAAAGTTAAGATTTCTTGGTATGGCAACCCACCCTTTTAAGTCAAAACCTGTGACACCCTCAAATTTGCGGAAAGAAAAAAATTATTTAAATACATAAACGAAATATAATGATACATAACGAAGGTGTCATAACATAAAAAAAGGTCATTACAAAACGGAAATAATATTCTACAAACGAAATGTACAAGACGGGAGACATATCTCCCGTATAAATACGGAAATAAAAGTGTGTACAATAATATACAAACTATGAACCGAATATCGGTCCAAGGTAAATACTTCGCTCGCTAGCTCGTCCATGTACCCCAAATATGCAACACCACCTGTTCGACCGCATTAAATATAAACACGGAAGCCACAGTCAGTGGGGAGTAACTCCGAGTTCTCCCAGCCACGAAATGTCGAGTTTAATGAAACATGAAAAACATAAAAGCAATGTATATAGAAAATACAAAACCTTAACAAATATGATATGCTCTTCATGTTATGAACAGTTAACTAACATATAACCTAGCATATGAAAGCTATCATGTGAATTCGGTAATAAAATATAACTCGAGGTAGGGAAGCTGGTATGCTGGCTCAGCGGTTACCATGTAACATGGCCCTGATACACTCAAACCTAATCAACACGTAATCATGTGAATCAGTTAACAATCGGGAATCCAAACTCTATCAATCTTAGCCGGCTTGCATCTCACCTTCTAAAATTCATAGAATCATACAAACATGAAAGACCAATCCGTCTAGAAACAGGCATAAGTTCTTAGGACGGCGATATACTACTTCTGTAACTCGAGGCTATACCACAAGGTAGGAAAACATATCCTAGTCCTAGACTGATCAGACCTAGCAACAACAGCTATTCCGTTCCCCGTCCCATGACATAACCGTCTATGAGAAACTCTACTAGGCGACCCCCTAAGCAGAGATGGCTAGTACTTAAGCTGGCTCCATTTCCAAAGTGGAACTAGGCAGCCATGCCCCGACTTGGATATAAACCCACCAAGCCGAGACCCAAAAGCTATCATCAGGTGAACATATACTCGTTAAAGACAGTACTGGCCTATCAATGTCATGGTCCCAGCTACTCATTTAGAATTAGAATGGTCAAGACGCCATATTCTCATAATTCTCTATGGGTACTTAGTCAACACGACACCAACCATATAATAAAACAGTCACGGGAAACACATCCTATCATGTGACTAATTTCATATAAATAATAACCAAATATCATATCGCCTCATATCTACTAAGGCTAATTCAATAATCAAATAAAACCTTACTTGAAGACAAATCCCCGACCCGAGTCCCGCGACGGGTCATCAGTCAAATCGGGGCTGACTAGATCTTAGTTTGACCAAACCCGTTGGATCAAACCGGCTAGAAACAGAGTCTTTATCACATAGACATAAAATCAACATATTCATTACATGTTATTTTATTAAAACTTCTAACATGTGAATTATTATATCATACCCCAAAACCCGTTTGACAAAAAGGATATTAAATTAAACTACGATCTCGTCTTATAATTTCTAACATGTGAGAAATAATAATTTAATGAAAAACCTTTTTAATTAAATATTTTACTTATTAATATTTCTCGCTTGCTAATTATTACAAAACGCGATAAAAATGACGATAACTCAAAAACCGTCACAAGTCCCAAAGTGGGACCCACGGGCTGAGTTGGACCGGACCCACATGGGCCTGATTTGGGCCTCACGGCCTGATTTGGGCTCAATGGGCTGTTTTGACAATTTTTAATAAAAACCGCTTCTAATTATTTCCCGCATGCTTTAACATATTTAAAACCCGTCAAAACAACAACCAATCAATCAAACATCGACACAACCCAAAGACCAAAACCCGGACCCACCTTGACCAACCCAGACCGGGTCTGAACCGGCCTGGACCGGTCTGGTTGGTCCGGTTTGGCCAGCCATTACACGGTTCCCCACAACAACATTAACCAAATTATTTCCAACATGCTTTAATCATCAAACAACTATTTTAACAACCAATCTAACCATCATCATACAAAAATCATTATTATGAAAATCATCAAAATTCATCAAGAACTTTAAACTTATTAAAATTTTCCTAGACAACTTAAAAATCATAACTTAGTAAAAATCATCAAAATTTATACAATATCATAAAAATCATAACTTATGGAAAATCATCAAAATTTACCAAGAACACTAAACATGTTATAAATTCATACAAAATCATAAAAATCATAACTTATGGAAAATCATCAAAATTACCAAGAACACTAAACATATTATAAATGCATACAAAATCATAAAAATCATAAAAATTCATAAAACATAATAATAACACTCCTTAGCATATTACTAACTAAAAATCCATAAATCATAAAAATATGAACCAAAAATAAAGATGAACCAAAATCAAAAGGAACAAAACTAAAGGCTATGTTACTAACTAAAACCATAAATACTATAACATGAGCCAAAACTAAAGACTATGTGACATTAATTCGTCGAGTAAAACGGAATCGTTACCTTAGCTAGCCAAAATCACTTAGCACAAAAATAATAAGAAGTATATAAATAAGAACCCTTCTCCTAATCTTCACCCAAAATATACGAGTCTCCAAACTCGTCTTCAAAATCTTCCCCTATAAAAATATGACAAGAAAAACATTATTAGCACATAAACTAAATTTCTCATAATTAAAGTGTTGAAAACGATCTTGACGGAATTGAAAATAAACCGTACGTGAAGATGGAGAGCGAAGAGGAGAGTCTAGAAATATAAAGTAGGAAGGATTTAATTAAGAAACGAAGATTTTATGAAGGTTTTGCTCAAGAACGATGAAGAACAAATGATGAACGATGAAGAACACGAAGAACGATTAAATAAAGTGATGTTTTGATCTTTATTTGATTTGTTGAAAGATGAAAAGTTGTTTGTGAGTTATGATGGGTGGTGGAGCCGTGTGTTTATAGGCAAATAAGGCTGTCGGATTTTGAATTCGTTGTTACGTAATTGACTCGCGTTTAATAATTATTTTACGGTAAACGATTAAATATAATTAACGATAAAGTTAATTATACAAATATCTAGATATTATGATTATTGTATCCAAAAGAAATGAAAATATCATGGCTATTAGAGGACTTTGAGCCGTGTGGTATGGTGAGACAACGGGTCTGTTTTTGCTCGATTTGCGTAATTTTCGTTAACGGACCGATAAAGTTAATAAATATCTAGATATTTTGATTAGTTTAATCAAAATAATTAAAATATCCAATTGTGAGTGGAATACGATGACATGGGCGTGTGACTCATGTCAAAGTCGAGTTTCGATTTTGTTGCGCGTTTTACGATGAGTCGGGAATAGTTAAATGACGTTCGGTTAAAACCGTAAACGTTATTCTTAAATTCCGAATAAATTCAAAATAATTATATTAAATTATGATAAATCTTAATAAATCTAAATAAAAATAAATCAAAAATATTATTTTTTTAAATAAAATTTCGGTCTTCAACTTATGAGACGAGTCGGGAAAAGTCAACGGAAGTCAAAGTTGACTGAAAAGTCGAGAAAAGTCGAAGATGACTTAAAAGTCAAGAAAAGTTTAGGACAACTTAAAAGCCAAGAAAAAGTCAATGACGACTTTAAAAAGTCAAGGAAAAGTCAAAGACGGTTTAAAAGTCAAGAAAAGTCAAAGACGACCCAAAAACGGTCATTTCATGAAATCTCTCAAAAATTCCAAATACGAACGCGGAATTTCAAAATACGACTCCGAACAAAAATTCCTATTTTAAAAACTTAAGTTGTACTGAAAAGTGTTAGTAAATATTTTTACTAGAAAAATTTGGCACTTTTCGGGTTGTTACAATCACCCCTCCTTTTAAAAAGTTTCGTCCTCGAAACTTAGAAGAAGGAACGTAACATATATGTAGGTCTATTTCAAAACTGTTAAAAATATACTTGTAATAAAATATAAAATCTTATCTACGGAACGGCAGGTTCTCGTCAGCATCAAGAATATCGATAGAAGGGACGTAATCTTCGAACGGTTAAATCGAATAGAAAGAGGAAAGAAAGAAGGAAATTTACCTCAAGCAACGAGCTCGGGATATTTAGCTAATATCTTAGCTTCGGGTTCCCAAGTTTCTGATTCGACGTTTCCACAACGCCAAAGGACACGAACTAAAGGCACCACCTTGTTTCGGAGTTGTTTGTTAGCCCTTTCAAGTATACGAATCGGCCTTTCTTCCAAAGCCAAATTAGGTTCCAAGTCCAACACTTCCTCTTGAATAATATGACTCGGATCACTGATATACTTCTTCAATTGCGAAACATGGAACACATCATGAACTTTGCTCAAGTTCGGAGGTAATTCCAAACGATAAGCCACAGGACCAACTCTTTTAAGCACTCGAAACGGTCCAATATATTTAGGACTCAACTTCCCTTTCACTCCAAACCGTTTCACTCCTTTCATTGGTGACACTTTAAGGAATACACGGTCATCCACATCAAATTCAAGCGGTCGTCGACGAACATCGGCATAGGATTTCTGTCTATCTTGAGCGGCTTTCATTCGTTCACGAATGACTTGAACTTGATCGATCGTTTCAGTAACAATGTCGGGACTCAACATATGATCATCTTGTACTTGATCCCAACAAACAGGACTACGGCATTTCCTACCGTATAAAGCCTCGTATGGTGACATCTTGATAGAAGCATGATAACTGTTGTTATAAGAAAATTCCACCAAAGGCAAACACTTCTCCCAAGATGTATGAAAGTCTAAGGCACAAGCACGAAGAAGATCTTCCAAAGTCTGGATCGTTCTCTCGGTCTGACCATCAGTAGCGGCATGAAATGCGGTGCTCATCAACAATTTACTACCCATGGCTTCTTGCAACGCTGTCCAGAATCGGGAACAGAATCTCGGATCACGATCTGAGACTATACTTTTAGGCACTCCATGGTAACGAACTATCTCTCTCACATATGCTTCAGCTAAGACCTCTACCCTCCAAGTTTCATTGATAGGCACGAATCTGGCACACTTAGTTAGACGGTCTACAATACCCCAGATGGCATTCTTTCCACCAGAAGTTCTAGGTAAAGCCATCACGAAGTCCATAGAAATAGACTCCCACTTCCACATAGGAATTTCCAAAGGTTGCAGCAAACCTCCGGGTCTTTGATGATCAATCTTCACCTTCTGACAAGTAAGACATCTACTAACATACTCCTTCACTTCAATCTTCATCCTAGGCCACCAGAATTGTGGTCTCAAATCTTTATACATTTTGTCACCACCCGGATGAATAGAATAAGGAGAAAGGTGAGCTTCATCAAGTATTCTCTTCCTCAACTCGGCACTTCTCGGAACAAACATTCGACCATGGTAACGAAGGTAGCCATCATTATCCACCCACAATCTTTAGCTTGCCCAAGTGATATTTTTGCTCGAATGGCGATAAAAGTAGCATCCTCCGGTAAACAAGTACGAATCTCACGATAAAAATCAGGTTCCGCGGTCAAAGCACCAAGATAATCAAATCCTTTCCCAACGAACTGTATCTGAAGCTTCTGAAATTCGGTTACTAGTTCATCAGGTAAAGTACCAAGAGCATTTAATGAATGACTAGTCTTTCTACTCAAAGCATCTGCCACGACATTTGCTTTTCCCTCGTGATAAATCAACTCAGCATCATAATCATTTACTAACTCCAACCATCTTCTCTGCCTCATGTTCAATTCCTTCTGAGTAAAAATGCACCTCAAGCTCTTATGCTCGGTGTAAATTCGGCAATGAACTCCAATAAGATAATGTCTCCAAGTTTTCAAGGCATGTACTACAGCTGCTAACTCAAGATCATGAGTCGGGTAATTCACTTCATGAACCCTGAGTTGTCGAGAAGCATAAGCGATGACTTTTCTATTCTGCATCAAGACACATCCCAAACCATGCTTTGAAGCATCACAATATACATCATAATCTGCTTCATCATCTGGTAAAGTTAAGACCGGTGCGGTAGTCAATCTCTTCTTCAATTCTAAGAAGGCAACTTCACATTCATCAGTCCAAATATACTTTGCTTCCTTTTTTAGCAATTGAGTCATCGGTCTTGCTAATTTGGAAAAATCTTTCACAAACCGACGATAACAACCCGCTAAACCAAGGAAACTCCGAATCTCGGACACATTTTTCGGACTTTTCCAATCCACAACTGCCTCAATTTTAGCTGGATCGACCATAACACCGTCTTTGGAAATGACATGACCAGGGAAAGATA
>JAIUZE010016900.1:0-26114 GCA_022085475.1 Heliosperma pusillum
GTCTTTCATGTTTGTATGATTCTTGAGTTCTAGAAGGTGAGATGCAAGCCGGCTAGGATTGATAGAGTTTGGATTACCGATTGTTTACTGATTCACATGATTACGTGTTGATTAGGGTTTGAGTGTATCATGGCCATGTTTCTGAGAGGAACCTCTGAGCTAGCATACCAGCTTCCCTACCTCGAGTTATAGTTTATTATCGGCTTCACATGATAGCTTTCACATGCTAGTTTATTTGTTAGTTATCTGTTTCATAACATGAAAAGCATATCATATATGTTTAAGTTTTGTATTTTCCATATACCTTGCTTTTATGTTATTCATGTTTCATTAAACTCGACATTTCGTGGCTGGGAGAACTCGGAGTTACTCCCCACTGACTGTGGCTTCCGTGTTTATATTTAATGCGGTCGAACAGGTGGTGATGCATATTTGTGGTACATTGACGAGCTAGCGAGCGAAGTATTTACCTTGGACCTATATTCGTTTCTTAGATTGTATATTATTATACACTCTTTTATTTCCGTATTTATACGGGAGATATGTCTCCCGTCTTGTATATTTCTTTTATATAATATTATTTCGTTTTGTAATGACCTTTTTATTTCGGACACCTTCAGTATGTATTTAAATTATTTTTTTCTTTCCGCAAATTTGAGGGTGTCACAGTTGGTATCAGAGCATTTTTGCTCTCGACGCACGTTTGTGTACCCTTGTATAAATAACTTGACCTTAATAAAATAATAAACTGTGAGATAGAATGGTAGGATGGGTAGATTAGGATTTATGTTGTAGTCTATTTGTTTATGCTAATTGTTAGGAGTAACTTAATTTGTTTTGTTTTCTTATGAAGATGGTTAGACCTCGTGTAGAAGAGATCGTGGTTAGTGCCAATCAGGTCCCTCCTCATAGAGAAGACAATTGCCAAGGAGGCTATGCTTGGGTGGCTAGCCAAATTGCTAGGAGCAATATTACGCCTTATGGTGGAATATGTGTTACCTAGAAGGAGTATCCTCTACCGAAGATTTGAAGATTTCCAAGCTTAATTAAAGTGAATTCCTTCGTCATCTATAAATTCTCTCGTCCTTATTGTATTATGCTCTCTTCCTTCTATCTAGGAGCTTCTTTCTCTTCCAACCTATTTGCCTCTTGGAAATTACTCTAGATAGTTCCTCCATCTTACTATTGGTATCCTTACCTTCCTTTTGTAACATTTTTATGGATGTCATACCCATTTGTTTATGGTATCTTATACTTAGTAGGAAGAACTTTGAATTTTGTGGAATATTAGTGTTTGTTGGAAGGAACTTGTGATTTGAGGAAAATGGTATAAATCTAATTTCACCCTATGGTGGTGAGAGTTGGTACCTTGAGGAAGAAGTTTCGAATATGGTACCTAACCATCCTATTAAGCTAGTTTCATGTTCAGATGATTATAAGGATTGGAGGATAAACTTAGGATGAAACTCTCCTAGTGGTTTTAGACTATGAAAGCTTAATGTTGCAATATCGTTTTGAGGATCGAAATAATCATAATGATAGTTGGTAGTTGTGGTTAAGAATTTTAGTGATTCTTTAAGTGTTACTTGGAAAATTATGGTCTTTAAATGTTGGACCCTAACGGGAATAATTACCTTGTGGAATTTTGGATTTGGATGACCAAACTTGAGGAATATTTTCATAAGCGAAAACCGATGTGTTGAGAGTTAAAGGAGCTAAATAAATTGATGTACGGTCGCATTGCTCTATGTTTGGCAAAAGTTAAGTGAAATGAGATTTGTGTGACTAATCTCTTTGAGGTTTTGAGATTCAACTTTTGAGGATGAGAAGGTTCATTATTAACAATTTAGGGTAATGAATTTTGGAATAAATTGGATCAAAGGATTTCATAGTAAGCCTCTTTTACCTTGTGGTTGTTAGCGGACTTGTTTCCCTAATTATAAATATTTTGATGGTGGTTTCCAATAAGAGTTTTGATGGAGCTAAGAAGATTGGAGTTCATAATGAATCTTTCATGGGTTGTTAGTTATGGAGTTTACCGTACCGATGGACCTTAGAAGATACTAATTGAATTTGAATAATTGGGAGTTGTTACTCGATGTGTCATGCTTATGAAATATTTTGGTAGGAATCTGATGATTGAAAATGTTGAGGATATATTGCACTCTCTTAAGGACTAGATTCTGGTGCAGTTAGTGTTGTCGAGTTACGATCGACATTTGAATTGTCATAGATGGAAGATAGTTTTGTGATTCATTCCTCTCTTTTCCCTCAAATTATCCTTACTCAATCCGCTACCTTTCAATCCTTTCCCTTTTTAGTCCATTTTATTCGTGTGGACGTATCTCTTAGTATCTCGATTTGTGATTTCGATTTTCGAGTCGCTCTACGTTCGGGTATTGTCTACTTATTTTGATTCTATTCTTGAGAAAACTTTCAAATCTCCATATCGTAATCCTAATTTAACTTTTTTTTAAAATAGTTTAAAGATGGTTTGTGTACCCTCTTTTGGAGAAAATAGATTTCTTTCCCTTTTATATTTAGATTTTGTGTTTGGTTGGCTGTTTGGACTTGTTATTGGAGACGTCTGGTGACTAGTCCGGCACTTACTAACACCTGTTTTGATTTTAGATTTCACTATTTCGGCCTTGATTTAATTTTTGATAGCTAGAGTTCTCGTTCATGACGAACCCTCTTGTGATTCGTAAATAAAGTTTCTCACTTATGAAAAATTTTCTTAAACCATTTTCGAGAAGAACATCATTTTATGAATGGTTTACCCTTGTAAAAATTTTCTTGTTAAGTCTTAAAATCGATTCTTATCTTTGATACTTTTGTTTTCTACTCTCAAGTTTCGAGGACAAAACTTTTTAAAAGGAGGGGTGATTGTAACAACCCGAAATGTACCCTATTTTTCTAGTAAAAATATTTTACGGATACTTTTCAGCAAAGTTAAGTTTTAATTTAGAATTTATTGTTTCCAGTCGAATTTGGAATTTCCGAGTTCGTATTTGGAATTTCCGCGAGATTCCATGAGAATCCCGTCTTAAGTCGTCTTTGACTTTTCTTGACTTTTGAGTCATCTTTGACTTTTCTTTACTTTTGAGTCATCTTTGACTTTCCTTGACTTTCGAGTCATCTTTGACTTTTCTTGACTTTTGAGTCATCTTTGACTTTTCTTGACTCTTAAGTCAACTTTGACTTTCGTTGACTTTTCCGACTCACCCCGTAATTTGAAAGACCGAAATTATATTTGAAAAATAATAAATTTAATTTATTTTAATTTATTAAGATTTATTTGAATTTATGATAATTTAATATAATTATTTTGAATTTATTCGGAATTAAAGAGAAGGTTTTACGTTTTAATCCCGAACGTCATTTAACTATTCCCGAGTCAACTTAAGTCCCGAATCAAACCCGAAACCCGACTCTTGCATGAGTCACACGCCCCATGTCACCTTTTTTTCCACTCATATTAGATCTTTTAATTAATTTGATTAAACTAATACAAATATCTGAGATATTTGTTACTTTATCAATCGGTCCGTTTAAATTACGCAGATCGCTTAAAAACAGACCCGATTTCTCTCCATTTCACACGTCTCTTTTTCCTCTCTTAGGATTTGATATTTCCTTTCTTTTGATTTAATTAACATTAATATCTAAATCATATCTAGATATTTTATTAAACTATCATAAAATCTAATAATATCTAATTAATTACCATAATATAATTATAAAACCCGAGTCAATCCCGTAACAACAATTTCAAAACCAGACTCCATAATTCTTCTATAATTACACGGCACACTCCCCACTCTTACTCACCACTTATCTTTTCATTTTACAATAAATCGACTTAATATCTAATTAATACCTTCTTTAATATAATCATCATCGTTCTTCATCGTTCTTCATCGTTCTTCATCGTTCTTCATCGTTCTTGAGCAAAATCGTCACAAAACCTTCGTTACTTGTTCAAATCCGTCCTAACTTATATTTCTAGAGTCTCCTCTTCGCTCTTCATCTCCACGTACGTTTTATTTCCAAATCCGACAAAATCGTTTTCAACACTTTAATTATGGAAAATCAAGTTTTAATTCTAATAATGTTATTCTTGTCATTTCTTATAAGGGAAGATTATGAAGACGAGTTTGGTGACTCGTATATTTTAGAAGAAGACTAGTAGACGGGTTTCTTAGTTCTTATTTTGGTGCTACTTGATTATGTGCTAGCTAAGGTAACGATTCCGAGTTACTCGACGAATTTAATGTTACATATCTTTTGTTTTAGTTTATATTATTGTTACTTATGATTTTTAAGTAGTAACATGATAAGTAGTTATTTTTATTATGTTGTATGAATAATTAGCATGATTAGTGTTCTTGACATATTTGAAGGATTTGTTCATAATCATGATTTTTGTATGATGATGGTTGAATTGGATGTTTAAAAATGGATGTTGTTAATAAAAATCATGTTAGAAATAATGGGAAATGGTTGTTGTTTGGCCGTGGAAGTGGCCGTGTAAGGTGGTCTGAAAACCAGCCCAAACCAGGCCGGTTCAGGCCGGTCCAGGTCCGGTCTGGATTGGTCCGGGTATTGTCCTTGGGGTTTGTGTCGATACTTGATTGTTTTGTTGTTGTTTTGACGGGTTTTAAATATGTTAAGCATGCGGGAAAATATTATGAAACGGTTTTAGAATTTTTAATCAAAACAGCCCAAACCAGACCCGTGGGCCCAGTCCAGGTCCGGTTTGGTCTCGGCCCAAATCAGTCCGTGGGTCCCCTTTGGACTTGTGACGGTTTTTGAATTTATTGTTATTATTATATCGTGTTTTGTAATATTTAACAAGTGGGAAATTTTAATAAGTAAATTATTTAATTATATCACATGATAGCTTTCATATGATAGGTTATATGTTAGTTATTTGTTTCATAACATGAAAAGCATATCGTATATGTTAAGTTTTGTATTTTCCATATACATCTCTTTTGTGTTATTCATGTTTTATTAAACTCGACATTTCGTGGCTGGGAGAACTCGGAGTTACTCCCCACTGACTGTGGCTTCCGTGTTTACATTTAATGCGGTCGACAGGTTTCTGATGCATGCTTGGGTACATTGACGAGCTAGCGAGCGAAGTATTTACCTTGGACCTATATTCGGTTCTTTAGGATTGTATATTATTATATACTCTTTTATTTCCGTATTTATACGGGAGATATGTCTCCCGTTTTGGATATTTCTTTTGTATAATATTATTTCCTTTTTGTTATGAACCTTTTTATTTATGACACCTTTGTTATGTATTCTCATCATTTATTTAGTTAAATTATTTTTTTTTCTTTCCGCAAATTTGAGGGTGTCACACATTGATTAGTTATTTTATATTACTGTACATTGTTATTAAGTTTGGATTATTGGTCAGACGGTATGCCGTCTGTTTTGAGGACATGTATTTGAGTTAAACTATTTATTAAATAAAGTATTGTTTATGTATTGCTTTTTTTTATATGTACTACCTCAGGCAACTAAGGGGGTCTTGTAAGGCACCTTGGTGTATGAGGGTGTTACAGGATGAGCGTGATAATATGATGGTTACCTATGTTGGATTGTTGGATGTTTTATATTGTGTCATTGGTCCCGTGTCTAGCCTCTTCGATTATATGGTTACTAGTGGTGAGATTCAAGCCGTTTAGTAGCAATATAGTTGTCAAGCCGTGTCTTCCCTAGTCTTGAAAGTATGATGGTTATATCGTTGAAAATTCTCACATGCTTATATTGTTAGTATTTATTGATAATGTTGTAATCGGCATGATGCTTATGTATGTATGCTAATATATGCATGCTAATGTATGCTTACATGCTCTAATTGTTTATATTTTTATGTGATATGGCTGGGAGAACCCCGAGTTACTCTCCACTGACTGTGGCATTCGTTTTAATGAAGGACAAGTTACATGTTGGTGTCTGCATTGGTTTTTGACGTGTGAGCTAGCGAGCGTTGTACTCACAGCGAATACCCTTAGCGTTGTAGTTTGTATTAGTTCTTTCTATTTTATTTATGCATTTGCAGAGTGATCGGGATTCACGGTTTTACGATTTAGTGACATTCGCGGTTTTGCTTTTTAAGTTTTTTAAATCTCATATTTTCCGCTGCAATCTATGTGTTTACTTTATTGCATTATCGCGGGGTGTCACAAATTAGCTTTTGTTGCCTTCCTCTACAACCGCGCCAAAATTTGACATATCTTTATATCTTTTACTAGCGTCTTAAAACCGATAATTAACGCGACAATTTAACAACTTAATAACCTAATCAAACGCTAGACTTGATTCTAAATTAAGAAGGGTAGTATAATAAAAGTAAAGGGTCAAACTCTAAAAAAGGCAATGAAAATAAGCTAGACTAGTGTAAGACTCTTGCAAGACTAAGTAAGACACTAAACACTAATTAAGATTCTTAATGAAAATTAGCAACTGCTAAGTACCAACTATTCACAAACAATAGATATTTTGACAATGACAAACAAATATGAGACACATAATGGAGAAGATGTTGAGATTTAGAACATGTAATAAGGAAAGATATGATTTTTTTTCTTCTAAGAAACAAACTAACAAACACTTGCTAATTTAAATAGTTAAACAAACATGTAGATACTCGTATCCGTTGATACAAGCGTTTATAGAAATCACGCCAAACCCCAGCCAAAAATGAAATAGAAATGACACCAATCCAATTTAAACTAGCGACTCACTTTTTAAAGTCAAACTTGTAAAATATTAATACGAAGAGAATAATAGTTAGGATAAAACGAGAGCTTGAAAAGACGTATTAGGGTTTAGATATGATATAACCCCGCCGAAATCCTCATTCACATCCCTTCACAAATCCTTCTACTCACGTAGCGCCGCTCTCTCTCACACATCTCTCCATCAGGTTTCTCTCTCCTCCATCTTCACTTCGTTTATGCATTACTACTATCTATGTTGCCATTTCATAGATTATTTTTATGTTGATGAATTTGAAGCATTTTTGTTATTACCATAGTGGATTTGGATTGGTAGTGGTTTGGAGTAAATATGAAGATGCTCAACAATTCCTTTTTTTTTAAACAAGTCTTATTATCACTTTGTTATTTTCGGCGAGAGATAACTTTGAGTTGAACTTCGACTAAGAAGGGAACTGAAAGTGTATGGTAAATCAAAGTATTATTTTTTTTTTCTTACAGTAATATGTTTAAGACCATTGCTACATCCTGCTACTACATTCAAACCATCGGATCATAAACAAATGGATCTCCATTTCTTTTAGCAGCAAATTTGCCGTATCCTGCTCCCTGTTCTATACCTATCAGACTCCTTTTTGCTATTAGTTTATTTGTTTTAGGGCTTGCCTGGAATTCATGAAATCATTCAGGGGTAAATTTTATTTGGGAGATAATTACTATAGAAATTAATTGCTGGGGTAATGAATTCCTTGCTGATAGGTTTGGCATTTGAGGGTAATGATTATTATGGTGACCTTTTACCCTAGTAATCATTACCTGGGTCGTGGGCTCTTATGAGTGTAATAGATTCAGGAGGTAAATAATTACCCTCAAGCCAAACCTAGAAAAATAGCATACATATTACTCCCCTATTCATTCCCTCACTTTTACCCTCATTCCAAACAAGCCCTTAGTCGTAAAAGTTAGTTGCTTTTGGAAATGATTGTGTTTCTCCTTACTGTTGTTAACCAGGTAATTTTCTTGCTGTGTGATCAACCCAAGCTTCAGTCAAGATGCAGAACGAAGAGGGACAAGTTGTGGATCTTTACGTTCCAAGGAAATGGTATATAATTTACTCTTTTTTTTTTTGCGACTTTTGAGTATCTGGTCCTTTGGGTGCGCCTATTATGTGTGTGCGTCTGCGCAAGTTGATATCTTTGGTCATTAAGGATCTATTGTGTTATGTTTGTATTCAGCTCGGCCACCAACAGGCTGATCACTTCCAAGGACCACGCGTCAGTGCAACTTAACATCGGTCATTTGGATCACAACGGTGTCTACACTGGTGCATTCACCACCTTTGCTCTCTCCGGGAATATTCGTGCCCAGGTGCGTTGTAGTCTTATTGACCATTAACATTACCTGGAACCATTTTTTTAGTGGCATTTACTGGTTGAATCCAACCTGAGTAATGTATCTCTATTTGTTCTATGCAGGGTGACGCTGACAGTGCTCTAGACAGACTCTGGCACAAGAAGAAGCAAGAACTCGCACAGTGATCACCCCTTGTTTGTTATTGCCTTCTTCGCTGGAAACATGGATCAATTGTTGGTTAGCTACTACTGATGAGAATTTCTTTCTAGTTTTTATCCATTTTGATTCATGAGTTGTTTTTTCTTTTGTCAAAAGAAATGGTGATATGTTAACAATATGAATTTTATGAGAGATGAATCAGTCTATTTGATACATCATGTGCTATTTAGATTTCTTTTAGATTTTTTTCTCTCTATTGCATTCTGCGTTGGCTTCTCTTTTAGAAGAGCTTATGTACAGCGTCAGTGCAGTTCTCTGATATCAACTCATCATGCTAGTTGATTTCTGATATTCAACTATGCATGTTAGTTTGAATCAACGTAGCACCTCGTAGTTGTTACGAGGGAATGTAGCGACGGGTCGTCAGATTTGTTGGTCATGGTATCATCCGCGGACACATCTAAGACATATTATAGTTTATGTTTCTTTACTTAGAAGCTTATAAAAATATTTAAAATTGCAAGAGCATGTCCCCATGAACTGTATTCGGTATAAACCTAGTATGGCCCTTTTTTTTCTTGATTATCTCTCAATCTAAAGACGCACTTTCTTGAGATCCAACAATAACGCCCTAGTGATCTGTACACTTAAGTGTGCATTCTTCAAAGCAAAGGCCTCAAACCTTGGTGAAAAAACTATATCCTCGTCGTTTTTCACAATGAAACTTAGGGCAGTATTCTTTAACGTTATGTTAGAACAAAAATCAGCAATCTCGAGGATATTTAATACATTGGCTGAACAGAGAGAACTTAGCATATGCCGTTGGCAAAATGCCTGCAAGAATGGTATCATGTACTTATCAGCTGCAACTGATAGAGAGTAGACATGCCTTTCAACCTTGTCAATTGGCAAGCTTCCTTTGTATAGGAACTCGAGGAGCGATTCGAGCTCATCATGGTCAAGCTCAGGGAGTGTTATGACATCATTTGGTGCCTCTTTGCATTCATCTGAGTCTAATATGTTCTTGAATATCTCCGATTTTGCTGCCTGTATATGTGATGGGAGTAACAAGTTTAGCGCCTTCTTTAACTAGTGGTCATAGAACTAGTGAACAACTCCCGTACATCTAACATTTTAACATTTGAATCTAGTAGGAAATGACGGACTTTGGAAATAATTTTTCGAAAAGAAAACGCGATGACAAAAGGAATTGCCGACATCATATCTAAATAAATTTTGATCGTCTTATATAGCCAGTGGCAGATTCAAAAGAAAATCTTTCATGGTGTCCACTTTGAAGTTTATTTATTTATTTATTTTTTTTTTTTGATGAGGTAAGGAAACTCACTTTGAAGTTTGTTGGTCATGGTTTTATTAGAATGAAAATTTGTTTTGTAAAATTGCACAAAATAAATGAAAAGTAAAAATATTTATTTTACGGTTCTTTGATTTTTATTGTGATAACAAATTAGGGGGGAATAATAATTCATGCAGGTTATTTATAAAAAAAACAAAAAAAAGGCTTATGACTTAAAAGGGAAGGATAAAAGACAAACCAATAGTGCTCTATGTGCAGGTATAGGAAGTCCATTATTGGCAGGCTTTACTAGGATATCAGTATGCATTTGATCTCTGAATGCAACTTCAAAATCACTTAGAAACATCACTTTTTCATTTACTTCTTCCTCCCATCTCTTTCACTTCTTTCACCCATTTAAGAACATTAGCAAAACCCTGATGATCAATTCATACATGAAATTATGAAAATGGTAAACCACCACCAAAGAACAAGGAGTACGAGACAATTAGTAACCTAGTTGCTTTTGTTTTCTTCATATGTAGTTGTAAAATCAATCAAAGATGGAGCTCTTCATGGGTGATGGGTCGTTCCGTGCATTGCAACTGCTCCATCACTCCATCCCCCAAGATTAACGAGTAAAGGTTCAACCTAGCTATTAACCCATCTCAAACTTGCTAGACAGCTCGCCCACACACCATAGGCCAAAACATGACGCGGACCTATGTTAGACCCATACCTACATTTAACTGCCTCTAGTATAGTCCAAAGGATAGATTCTACAAAAGGATCAATCTTTTTAGTTGGAAGAAAAAAATGTACATTACTTAGCCCAATCTTATGACTTATGAGTATAATCTCTCCCTAAAATGTTGAAATTAGTATAATGATAAATTTTAATTTCAACTGTATTTCCCAACTGGATTGTTAGTTTGCATATTGATACCTGTCATACCGGCCTCTACGCAAACTTAAAAGCAAGAGTACTGCGGTGTTAATATGTTATATATCATTGCTTTATTGACATCTCTTGACTTTGATAAAAAGTACTCCGTAATGGCTTAATGGAAATACGCGTTGTAAAGAACAAGTTAGGAGCTAACTCAATTCTTTTGGGTACTTAAATACGTTATTACTCCCTCTAGGTTCCATCTAGGTAGCACGGAAAATTCTCTTAATCAGTCGTATCGTGTCCAACACTGTGTCCGACACCGACACTCATCGGACACGCACCTAAACATGTCGGACGCTTTTAAAGTCGTGTCTAACTTTCTTCATTTAATTGGGCACGTGTTCGACGCGTGTCCTTGGTATTTGGACATTGTTTGGGGTGAATGATGTTTTTTAGACGAGAAATGAGCTGTCGTAAGAGATTGTTTAGAAGATGGATTTAGGTGGGAAATGAAAATGAATTATAGTCAAGGCAAAGTTTTACGTTTATATATAACTATAAAATATACTCCGTCCGTCTCGGTAATTTGTTTACTTTTGCTTTTGGCACAAAGATTAAGGAGAAGGGAGGGGACCATCTGTGGGTAGGGGACTAGGGGCATTGGATGACAAGTAGACAATAGTCACATTGGGAGATCAAATTACTCATAAAAAACCTTACTAATATAGAAAGGTACGCAATAAACAAATGACCGGGACGGAGGGACTATATTTTATTAAATTTGAATTTGAATAACGTGTCGTGTGTCGTAAATTACTTGGGATGCCGTGTCGCTCTACGTTCGTGTAATGTCTTCTTGTTGTGTTTCTATCCTTGAGAAAACTTTCAAATCTCCATGTCGTAATCCTAATTTAACTTTTAAAATAGTCTAAAGATGGACTTTGTACCCTCTTTTTGGAGAAAATAGATTCTTTCGCTTTTATATTTGGATTTTGTGTTTGGTTGGGTGTTTAGATTTGTTATTGGAGACGTCTGGTGACTAGTCTTGCACTTACTAACACTTGTTTTAATCTTCGATTTCACTATTTCGACAATGATTTGTTTGGATAATTAAAGTTCTCGTTCACGACGAGCATTCTTGAGATCCGTAAGTAAAGTTTCACACTTATGAAAATTCTTCTTTAAACCGTTTTCTAGATAAACTTCGTTTCATAAATATTTTTCCCTTATAAAAGTTTTCGTATTAATTTTGTAAACCGATTCTTATCTTTGATACTTTTGTTTTCTACTCTCAAGTTTTCGAGGACGAAACTTTTTAAAAGGAGGGGTGATTGTAACACCCCGTAATTTGAAAGACCGAAATTATATTTGAAAAGTAATAAATTTAATTTATTTTAATTTATTACGATTTATTTGAATTTATGATAATTTAATATAATTATTTTGAATTTATTTGGAATTAAAGAGTAGGTTATACGGTTTAAACCCGAACTTCATTTAACTATTCCCGAGTCAACTTAAGTCCCGAAACAAACCCAAAACCCGACTCCTACATGTGCCACACGCCCAAGCACCTTTTTCCCTCATTTTAGGGCTTTTGATTACTTTGATTAAACTAATACAAATATCTAAGATATTTGTAACTTTATCGATCTGTCAACTTAAATTCAGCAACAAATCGCTTAAACCCGGACCCGATTTCTTCCTCCTCCACACGCCTCTTCCTCTTGTCCCTTAGGATTAGATATTTTCATTTCTTTTGATTAAACTAACATAATATCTAATAATATCTAGATATTTACCATAATATATATTTACCATAATATCTAAGATATTTATAAAACCCGAGTCAATCCCGTAACAACAAGTTCAAAACCCGACTCCCGTTAATCCCCTATATTACACGGTCCAACCCTCCCCTCTTACTCACTAATTATCTTTTCATTTTACATTAAATCAACTTAATATCTACTTAATACCTTCTTTAATATAATCACAATTGTTCTTGGTGTTCTTGATCGTTCTTGAGCAAAATCGTCACAAAACCTTCGTTACTTGGCCAAATCCGTTCTAAATCATATTTCTAGAGTCTCCTCTCCGCTCTTCATCTCCGTGTACGTTTCATTTTCAATTCCGACAAAATCGTTTTCAACACTTTAATTGTTGAAATCAAGTTTTAATACTAATAATGTTATTTTTGTCATTTCTTATAGGAGAAGATTATGAAGACGAGTTTGGTGACTCGTATATTTTAGAAGAAGATTAGTAGACGGGTTTTTAGTTCTTATTTTGGTGCTATTTGGTTTTGTGCTAGCTAAGGTAACGATTACCGAGTTACTCGACGAATTAATGTTACATATTTTTGTTATTGTTGTTTTGTTATTTACGGTTTTAAGTAGTAACATGCTAGGTTGTTATTATTATTAAGTTTTATGAGTTTTTAACATATTTAGTGTTTTTGACATGTTGGATGATTTGTTCATAATCATAATTTTAGTATGAATGATGGTTGAATTGGTTGTTAAAATGGATGGTTGTTAATTAAAACATGTTAGAAATAAATTTGGGGTTGTTGTTGGTGGTGGCCGTGAGTGGTGGCCGAGAAACAGGCCCGGTTCAGGCCCGGCTGCCCGGTCATGGTTGGCCCGTTAATTGGCCCTTTGGGCTTGTGTCGATACTTGATTGTTTTGTTGTTGTTTTGACGGGTTTTAAATATGTTAAGCATGCGGGAAATATTAAGAAACGATTTTAGAAATGGTTGACCAAAACAGGCCCAAACCAGGCCCGTGGGCCCAGTCCAGGCCCGGTTCAGTCTCGGCCCGGTCCAGGCCCGGCTGACCCGTGAGCCCTCCTATAGGCTTGTGACGGTTTTTGAGTTTATTGTTATTATTATATTATGTTTTGTAATATTTAGCAAGTGGGAAATTTTAATAAGTAAATTATTTAATTAAACGGTTTTCATAATATTATTATTTCTCACATGTTAGAAATTATAGCATGAGATTGTAGTTTAATTTGATATCCCTTAAGTCAAGCGGGTTTCGTAAGAATTAATAATTCACATGTTAGAAATTAGAATAAAATAGCATGAAATAAATATGATGTTCTTATGTTCAAGCCTAAATGGCTAAGACTCTGTTTCTAGCCGGTTTGACCAAACGGGTTTGGTCAAACTAAGATCTAGTCAGCCCCGTTTTGACTGATGACCCGTCGCGGGACTCGGGTCGGGGATTTGTCTTCAGGTAAGGTTTTCTTTAATGAATGAATGAATGAGCCTTAGTAGATATGAGGCGATATGATATTTGAATATGATTTATATGCAATTAGTCACATGATAGGAATTTTTTCCCGTGACTGTTTAATTGTATGATATATGTCGTGTTGACTAAGTACTCATAGAGAATTATGATTATATGGCGTGTTGACCATTCTAATTCTAAATGAGCACCTTGGACCATGACATTGATAGACCTTACTATCTTTAACGAGTATATAGTTCACAGCTTGATATCTTTTGTGTCACTGGCCTGGGATTTTGATACCAAGCCGGGGCATGGCTGCCTAATTGCTTCCACTTTGGGAATGGAGCCAGCTTAAGTACTAGCCAACTCTGCTTAGGGGGTCTCCTAGTAGAGATTCTCATGTACTTTTGGTCATGAGACAGGGAATGGGTTAGCTGTTGTCGCTAGGTCTGCGCAGTCTAGGACTAGGATGTTTATCTACCTTGTGTTATAGCCTCGATTACAGAAGAGTCGACTATTGACTGTACTAAAGCACTTTTCCTGTATCTAGACGTATTGGTCTTTCATGTTTGATGATTCCTCTGAATCGTAGCAGGGGAGATGCAAGCCTGCTACGGTTGATAGAGTTGGATTACCGTTTGTTACTGATTCACATGATAAGCTTGCATGAGTAGCCTTAGCCTCATATGCTAGTATATGTTAGTTATTTGGGTTTTTCAATAACATTAAAGCATATCATATATGTTAAGTTTTGTATTTTCCATATACATCTTTTTATGTTATTCATGTTTTATTAAACTCGACATTTCGTGGCTGGGAGAACTCGGAGTTACTCCCCACTGACTGTGGCTTCCGTGTTTATATTTAATGCGGTTGGCAGGTTTGTGATGCATGCTTGGGTACATTGACGAGCTAGCGAGTGAAGAATTACCTTGGACCTATATTCGGTTCTTAGGATTGTATTATTGAATACACTCTTTTATTTCCGTATTTATTAGGGAGATATGTCTCCCGTTTTAGATACTTCTTATGTATAATATTATTTCCTTTTTGTTATGAACCTTTTTCTTTAAGACACCTTTGTTATGATGAATATATTTAATGGTAGGTTCCGGTTTTAAAATTTACCGATTTTCACTAACGTGAACCTATTAAAAACGTATTCTCATCTTTTATTTATTTAAATTACTTGTTTATCTTTCCGCAAATTCGAGGGTGTCACAGTTGGTATCAGAGCGATTTCGCTCCCGACGCACGTTTGTGTACCCTAGTATAAATAACTTGACCTTAATAAAATAATAAACTTGTGAGATAGAATGGTAGGATGGGTAGAAGTTAAGGACTTTATTTGGTAGTCTATTTGTGTATGCTAATTGATAGGAGTAACTTAATTTGTTTTTGTTTCTTATGAAGATGGTTGGACCTCGTGTAGAAGAGAACGTTGTTAGTGCCAACCAAGTCCCTCCTCATAGAGAAGACAATTGCCAAGAGGCTATGCTTGGGTGGCTAGCCAAATTGCTAGGAGCAATATTACGCCTTATGGTGGTGAGCCGGACCCTACCGAGCTCTCGGAATGGTTTCGAGAGATGGAGAACCAATTCGACTATTACCAAGTCCTTGAAGAGGACAAGGTAAGGATTGCTCAGTTCTTCCTGGTAAGGGAGGCAGACTACTGGTGGTCTATTTCCAATCCCACCGCTATCCTTGAAATCAATTTCGAGTGGGAACGTTTCAAGTCTCTTGTTGAGGACCGATTTTACCCCATGAAGCTCAAGCAGCAAAGACTCAGAGAATTCATCGATTACAAGCAAGGTGATTTGATGACCCAAGACTTCACCACTCAATTCAACCGGCTTGCTCGTTTTGCGCCAGTGCTCATCAAGGATGATGAAGATAGAGCTTTTTATTATCGTAATAAGCTTAGTGCTTTGCTCCAAAGCAAAGTAAGGAGGAGCTCTACATCTTTCGGAGAATTGTATGGCGATGCCCTTAGGGCCGAGGACTCCATGAAGGCCTTTAGTGATGGGGCGAAGATGAAGAGTCCATCTCCTTTTTCCTCTTTCCATCCAAGGTCAAACTTCCATGACAAAAGACCTTTCTCTCCCTCTTCCTCTAATGCCTATGCTAACCATAGATGTTTCAATGCTCCCCCTCAAGCTCAAGCTCGAGTCGATTTTGTGACGGTTGTAGGAAACCCTTTCACCCGGGAGTAGGATGCTATAATAGGCCCCTCTTTTGCTTTTTCTTCAAGAAGCCTGGACACCTCATTCGTGAATGTCCCGATCGTCAGACTTCCACAACCGGTGCCAAAGCTAAAGGATCCAGCTATGTACTTCGTCGAGCCGAAGTCGATGCCCCCCCGGAGATAGTGTCTGGTAGTTTCACTTCCTTAAAATCAACCTCGTTTTCTTTTCTCGCCTTCGTCTTTTAATTTCTTCTTATCGTAGTCTTTAATGATGCTTCCTAAGGTTCCTTGTATCATGTTCTTTTATCCCTACTCTCTTGAGAGGTAGTTTTCTTTTAGCTATCGTAAGGGTTAGTAGATGTGTTTTGAAGGAGTTTCGAATATGATACCTAACCGTCCTATTGAGCTAGTTTCGTGTTTAAATGATTATAGAAAATTGAGAATAAGCTTAGGATGAAACTCTCCTAGTGGTTTTAGATTATGAAAACTTGAAGTTGCAATATCTTTTTGAGGATCGAAATAAGCTTAATGATAGTTGTAGTTGTGGTTAGGAAGTTGAGTGATTTTTTTAAAATGTTACTTGGGAATTTGTTGTCGTTAAATGTGGACCCTAACGGGAATAAATACTTTGTGGAATTAGGATTGGATGACACAACTTGAGGAATATCGTCATAAGCGAAAACCGATGTATTGAGAGTTTGGAAGAGATAAATAAATTGATTTACGGTCGCATTGCCCTATGTTTGGCAAAAGTTAAGTGAAATGAGATTTGTGTGACTAATCTCTTTGAGGTTTTGTGATTCAACTTTTGAGGATGAGAAGGTTCATTGTTAATAATTTAGGGTAATGAATTTTGGAATAAATTGGATCAAAGGATTTCATGGTAAGTCTCTTTTACCTTGTGGTTGTTAGCGGTCTTGTTTCCCTAATTATAAATATTTTGATGGTGGTTTCCAATAAGAGTTTTGATGGAGCTAAGAAGATTAGAGTTCGTAATGAATCTTTCATGGGTTGTTAGTTATGGAGTTTACCGTACCGATGGACCTTAGAAGATTCTAATTGAATTTGAATAATTGGGAGTTGTTACTCGATGTGTCATGCTTATGAAATATTTTGGTAGGAATCTGATGATTGAAAATGTTGAGGATATATTGCACTCTCTTGAGGACTAGATTCTGGTGCAGTTAGTGTTGTCGAGTTACGATCGACATTTGAATTTTCATAGATGGAAGATAGTATTGTGGTTCATTCCTCTCTCTTCCCTCAAATTGATCCTTAGTCAATCCGCTACCTTTCAATCCTTTCCCTTTTTAGTCCTTTTTAATCGTTTGGGCGTACCTCCTATTATCACGATTTGTGATTTCGATGTTTGAGTCGCTCTACGTTCGAGTAATGTCTTTTTGTTGTGTTTCTATCCTTGAGAAAACTTTCAAATCTCCAAGTCGTAATCCTAATTTAACTTTTAAAATAGTCTAAAGATGGACTTTGTACCCTCTTTTTGGAGGAAATAGATTCTTTCGCTTTTATATTTGGATTTCGTGTTTGGTTGGGTGTTTAGATCTGTTATTGGAGACGTCTGGTGACTAGTCTTGCACTTACTAACACTTGTTTTAATCTTCGATTTCACTATTTCAACAACGATTTGTTTGGATAATTAAAGTTCTCGTTCACGACGAGCATTCTTGAGATCCGTAAGTAAAGTTTCACACTTATGAAAATTCTTCTTTAAACCGTTTTCTAGATAAACTTCGTTTCATAAATATTTTTTCCCTTATAAAAGTTTTCGTATTAATTTTGTAAACCGATTCTTATCTTTGATACTTTTGTTTTCTACTCTCAAGTTTCGAGGACGAAACTTTTTAAAAGGAGGGGTGATTGTAACACCCCGTAATTTGAAAGACCGAAATTATATTTGAAAAGTAATAAATTTAATTTATTTTTAATTTATTACGATTTATTTGAATTTATGATAATTTAATATAATTATTTTGAATTTATTTGGAATTAAAGAGTAGGTTATACGGTTTAAACCCGAACTTCATTTAACTATTCCCGAGTCAACTTAAGTCCCGAAACAAACCCAAAACCCGACTCCTACATGTGCCACACGCCCAAGGCACCTTTTTCCTCATTTTTGGGCTTTTGATTACTTTAGATTAAACTAATAAAAATATCTAAGATATTTGTAACTTTATCGATCTGTCAACTTAAATTCTGCAACCAATCGCTTAAACCCGGACCCGACATCTTCCTCTTCCACACGCCTCTCCCTCTTGTCCCTTAGGATTAGATATTTTCATTTCTTTTGATTAAACTAACATAATATCTAATAATATCTAGATATTTACCATAATATATATTTACCATAATATCTAAGATATTTATAAAACCCGAGTCAATGCCATAACAACAAGTTCAAAACCCGACTCCCATTAATCCCCTATATTACACGGTCCAACCCTCCCCTCTTACTCACTAATTATCTTTTCATTTTACATTAAATCAACTTAATATCTACTTAATACCTTCTTTAATATAATCACAATTGTTCGTGGTGTTCTTGATCGTTCTTAAGCAAAATCGTCACAAAACCTTCGTTACTTGGCCAAATCCGTTCTAAATTATATTTCTAGAGTCTCCTCTCCGCTCTTCATCTCCGTGTACGTTTCATTTTCAATTCCGACAAAATCGTTTTTCAACACTTTAATTGTTGAAATCAAGTTTTAATACTAATAATGTTATTTTTGTCATTTCTTATAGGAGAAGATTATGAAGACGAGTTTGGTGACTCGTATATTTTAGAAGAAGATTAGTAGACGGGTTTTTAGGTCTTATTTTGGTGCTATTTGGTTTTGTGCTAGCTAAGGTAACGATTACCGAGTTACTCGACGAATTAATGTCACATATGTTTTTGTTATTTACGGTTTTAAGTAGTAACATGCTAGGTTGTTATTATTATTAAGTTTTATGAGATTTTAACATATTTAGTGTTTTTGACATGTTGGATGATTTGTTCATAATCATAATTTAGTATGAATGATGGTTGAATTGGTTGTTAAAATGGATGGTTGTTAATTAAAACATGTTAGAAATAAATTTGGGGTTGTTGTTGGTGGTGGCCGTGTATGGTGGCCGAGAAACAGGCCCGGTCCAGGCCCGGCTGCCCGGTCTTGGTTGGCCCGTTAATTGGCCCTTTGGGCTTGTGTCGATACTTGATTGTTTTGTTGTTGTTTTGACGGGTTTTAAATATGTTACGCATGCGGGAAATATTAAGAAACGATTTTAGAAATGGTTGACCAAAACCGGCCCAAACCAGGCCCGTGGGCCCAGTCCAGGCCCGATTCAGTCACGGCCCAGTCCAGGCCCGGTGACCCGTGAGCCCTCCTTTGGGCTTGTGACGGTTTTTGAGTTTATTGTTATTATTATATCATGTTTTGTAATATTTAGCAAGTGGGAAATTTTAATAATTAAATTATTTAATTAAACGGTTTTCATAATATTATTATTTCTCACATGTTAGAAATTATAGCATGAGATTGTAGTTTAATTTGATATCCCTTAAGTCAAGCGGGTTTCGTAAGAATTAATAATTCACATGTTAGAAATTAGAATAAAATAGCTTGAAATGAATATGATGTTCTTATGTGCAAGCCTAAAAGACTAAGACTCTGTTTCTAGCCGGTTTGACCAAAAGGGTTTGGTCAAACTATGATCTAGTCAGCCCCGTTTTGACTGATGACCCGTCGCGGGACTTGGGTCGGGGATTTGTCTTCAGGTAAAGTTTTATTTAATGAATGAATGAATGAGCCTTAGTAGATATGAGGCGATATGATATTTGAATGTGATTTATATGCAATTAGTCACATGATAGGAAGTTTTTCCCGGGACTGTTTAATTGTATGATATATGTCGTGTTGACTAAGTACTCATAGAGAATTATGATTATATGGCGTGTTGACCATTCTAATTCTAAATGAGTACCTTGGACCATGACATTGATAGACCTTACTATCTTTAACGAGTATATAGTTCACCGCTTGATAGCTTTTGTGTCACTGGCCTGGAATTTTGATACCAAGCCGGGGCATGGCTGCCTAATTGCTTCCACTTTGGGAATGGAGCCAGCTTAAGTACTAGCCAACTCTGCTTAGGGGGTCTCCTAGTAGAGATTCTCATGTACTTTTGGTCATGAGACAGGGAATGGGTTAGCTGTTGTCGCTAGGTCTGCGCAGTCTAGGACTAGGATGTTTATCCTACCTTGTGGTATAGCCTCGAGTTACAGAAGTCGACTATTGACTGTGCTAAGAACTTATGCCTGTTTCTAAACGTATTGGTCTTTCATGTTTGATGATTCTATGAATCGTAGAAGGTGAGATGCAAGCCGGCTACGGTTGATAGAGTTTGGATTACCGGTTGTTAACTGATTCACATGATAGCTTGTATGATTAGGGTTGAGTTGTATCTTGGCCATGTTTTAAATGTAACCTCTGAGCTAAAATACTAGCTTCCCTACCTCGTGGTATAGGTTGTTAACTGATTCACATGATAGCTTGCATGAGTAGCTTAGCCTTCATATGCTAGGTTATATGTTAGTTATTTGTTTCATAACATGAAAAGCATATCGTATATGTTAAAGGCTTTGTATTTTCCATATACATCTCTTTTATGTTATTCATGTTTTATTAAACTCGACATTTCGTGGCTGGGAGAACTCGGAGTTACTCCCCACTGACTGTGGCTTCCGTGTTTACATTTAATGCGGTCGACAGGTTTGTGATGCATGCTTTGGGTACATGACGAGCTAGCGAGGAAGTATTACCTTGGACCTATATTCGGTTCTTAGGATTGTATTATTTAATACACTCTTTTATTTCCGTATTTATTGGGGAGATATGTCTCCCGTTTTAGATACTTCTTATGTATAATATTATTTCCTTTTTGTTATGAACCTTTTTCTTTAAGACACCTTTGTTATGATGAATATATTTAATGGTAGGTTCCGGTTTTAAAATTTACCGGTTTTCACTAAAGTGAACCTATTAAAAACGTATTCTCATCTTTTATTTATTTAAATTACTTGTTTATCTTTCCGCAAATTGAGGGTGTCACACATCTGGTAGCCTAGATTCATGTCTTGTCAATTTGGTAATAATTCTCGCAGGGGTGAAACAGAACCATGATCTACGGGTACATGTGTGTTAGCAGGTGTAACTAACTCATGACCAACAATCTTAGCAGCCTCCTTAGAGACATAACCATGACTTATATTTCCAATGAATTCCACTTTCCTAGGTAGAACATGAAACTCCCCAGGATCTAGTACGGGAGCTGGACCCTCTTTCCTTTGGCAGAATTTATTTGACAAAGGTTGAGGAGCAGGGACAGTGTTACCCACATGCTTTGTGACAACCCTCGCGATAGCGGAACTAAAACATAACAAGCATGTGATTTATATAGCGGAAAATACGGTGTTTTTAATACTTTTTACATGCCAAGATAAAAATACGAGGAATGTCAAATAGATACAAACTAAAATAGAATATACTACAAAGAGACGAAGTCTCTCAAAATGTTATCCAATATCAAAGTTATTAGCAAACTAGCTAAACAACTTCTAGGGGTGAATCGTCAAAGCCAACGCGCGCTAGCTCACACCCGAACCCAAAATACAACAAGCAAAATCCATCCAAGCAAGCAACTGTTGGAGCTAGTGTCCTCCACAGTTAGTGTGATAACATGAATAAATCTCTTACAGGTTCACAGGGTATACTTAGTATTCTTATCAGTTGATTAACGTTTATCGATAACGGTTGGCTTGCTAGGAGTTTGACGTTATTGTCATTTTAATGGCGGTGATCAACTGGTCCCTAAAAGTCACACCTAAAGGATGTGTCTGAGAGATGTGATTATATGAATAATATAATCATATTGATGCCTTATTATATGACTAAAAGGTTAGTCGATGTATATGACTAAAAGGTTAGTCAATGTAATGATGATACGATTATTTAATAACGATTAAATAATATTAGCTGAGACGAATTAAATGTAATTCGTAATTGAATATAAACCGTTATATTTAATCAATGTATATAATATAAGCTTAAACGAATTAAAATGTTAATTCGTAATTAAACATAATATGTTATATTTAATTAGCAAATTATAAATATACGGATATTTATAGTTGACGTATATATTATATTACATGCTAATTTAACCGAAAAAGGAAAGAAAAAAATAGTCTTTTTCTCTCTTATTTTTCAGTCCATAAGGGTAAAAATAAGAGAAAAGATCTCCTATTATTCTGCTATGGTAACTAGGTCAAAAACCCTAATAAGAAAAGGAGTAAAAAGAAAAAAAGACTCCTTCTCCTACTGTTGTTGTTGGACGGCCGAACAGAAGAAAGGAGAACAAGGAAAATTCAGATTTTTCTCTCTAATTCTCTCAATCATTCATCATCACACA
Organism: Heliosperma pusillum; assembly: GCA_022085475.1. Lineage (NCBI taxonomy): Eukaryota > Viridiplantae > Streptophyta > Magnoliopsida > Caryophyllales > Caryophyllaceae > Heliosperma > Heliosperma pusillum. The sequence goes on from JAIUZE010016900.1 coordinate 22,337, forward strand.
AAAGAAAATTTGCAGTAACTTTTCTCTAAAACTTCTAGCACAAGCAAGGCATATCTCAGAGCATCTTGGGTGCAACAATTAGGAAAATATCGATTTCGATATTGTTCATAGGCCAAATTTGCTAGGACCAAAGGTTAATTCTAAATTCCTATAATTTTATATTATGCAATTCATTTATGACTCGTAATTCATATACTCTAGTTTCGTTATAATCCGTAAAATAATGACGAAATATACCGATATTTCTCACAACAACATGTTCATCCATGAAAAACATGAACGCCACAGTCAATGGGGAGTAACTCCGGGTTCTCCCAGCCATATCACAAATAACATACTTACACGAAAATACGAAAGTAAAAGCAGGCATATATAAATATACATGTGAAATACGAAAAGAATAAAATAGGCAATTCAATATATAAAGATATCGGTGCATGAAGTACAAAACCGTAACCATCATATTATAGATAGACTCTGTAACAACCCGAAAAGTACCCAATTTGCTTAAGCAATAGTTTATGGATACTTTTCAGTAGAACTTAAGTTTTTAATATAGGAATTTTTGTTCCGAGTCGTATTTTGAAATTCCGCGTTCGTATTTGGAATTTTTGAGAGATTTCATGGAAAGACCGTTTTTGGTCATCTTTGACTTTTCTTGACTTTTAAATCGTCTTTGACTTTTTCTTGACTTTTTAAAGTCGTCAATTACTTTTCTTGACTTTTAAAGTCGTCTTAAACTTTTCTGAACTTTTAAGTCATTTTTGACTTTTTCCGACTTTTTAGTCGATTTTGACTTTCGTTGACTTTTCCCGACTCGGCTTGCGATTTTGAAGACCGAAATTTTATTTAAAAAAATAATATTTTTGATTTATTTTTATTTCGATTTATTAAGATTTGTCATAATTTAATAAAATTATTTAGAATTTATTTGGAATTTAAATAATAACTTTTACGGTTTTTAACCAATCGTCATTTAACTATTCACGACGCATCGTAAAGCGCGCAACAAAATCGAAACTCGACTTTGGCATGAGTCACGAGGCCATGTCATCGTTTTCCACTCACGATTGGATATTTTAATTGATTCGATTAAAATAATACAAATATCTTAGATATTTGTTACTTTATCGATCCGTCAACGGAGATTACGCACATCGAGCAAAAACAGACCCGGCAAGCACAAGACCACACGGCTCATTTTCCTCTCTAATAGCCCTTGATATTTTCATTACTTTTGATTAATATATCATAATATCTAGATCACTATTTGCTTTATCGATCAATTAACGAAAATTACGCAAAACGCTCGAAATCAGACCGATTCTTCACCATACCACACGGCTCAAAAGTCCTCTAATAGGACTTGATATTTTCATTTCTTTTGATACAATAATCATAATATCTAGATATTTGTGTAATTAACTTTATCGTTAATTATATTTAATCGTTTACCGTAAAATAATTATTAAACGCGAGTCAATTACGGAACAACAATTTTAAAACTCAACCCCTTTATTTGTCTATAAACTCACGTCCAACTCCACTCCACTTTACTCACAAACACCTTTTCACTTTTCAACAAATCAAATAAAGATCAAAATATCACTTTCTTTAATCGTTCTTCGTGTTCTTCATCGTTCATCAATTGTTCTTCATCGTTCTTTAGCAAAACCTCCATAAATCCTTCATTTCTTAATTAAATCCTTCCTAATTTATATTTCTAGGATCTCCTCTTCGCTCTCCATCTTCTAGTACGTTTTAAATTCAATTCCGTGAAGATCGTTTTCAACACTTTAATTATGAGAAATTTAGTTTAAGTTCTAATAATTGTTTTTCTTGTTATTTCTTATAGGGGAAGAGTTTGAAGACGAATTTGGGGACTCTTATATTTTGGGTGAAGACTAGTAGAAGGGTTTTCTTAATTATTACTTATTATTATTTTGTGCTAAGTGGATTTTGCTAGCTAAGGTAACATTTCCGATTTACTCGACGAATTAATGTCACATAGCTTTTAGTTTATGTTCATGTTATGGTTATGTAGGATTTTAGTTAGTAACTTAGCTTTTAGTTTTATTTATTTGGATTTTGGTTCATCTTTATTTTGGTTCATGTTTTATGATTTATGGATTTTTAGTTAATAATATGTTAAGTAGTGGTTATTATGTTGTTTTATGATTTTTGATAATTTTTTTATGTTGTATGGAATTTTTATGTTGTTTTATGATTCTTGATGATTTTTATGTTTTATGGAATTTTATGATGATTTATTGTTCTTGATGATTTTTTATGTTGTAGGAAATTTTTATGTTGATTAATTGTTCTTGAAGAATTTTAATGATTTTACTAAGTTATGATTTTTATGTGGTTTAGGAAATTTTTAACAAGTTGTTGTTCTTGATGAATTTTTGATGATTTTTAACAAGTTATGATTTTTATGTTGTTTATGAAATTTTAACAAGTTTAGTGTTCTTGACAAATTTTGATGATTTTTGATAAGTTATGATTTTGTATGATGGATGTTAAAATGGGTGTTTGTTGATTAAAAACAAGTTTGGAATTGATTTGGTGGGGGTTGATGGGTGAACCGTGGGGTGGCAGCTGAACCGGACCAAACCAGGCCGGTCCAGGCCGGTTCAGACCGGTCTGGGTTGGTCCAAGGTGGGTCCGGGTTTTGGTCTTTGGGTTGTGTCGATGTTTGATTTATTGGTTGTTGTTTTTTGTTACGATGACGAGGGGGGGTGTTAATTATGTTAAGCATGCGCGAAAATATTATTAAAACGGTTTTAGAAAATTAATAACCAAAACAGCCATTTTTGGCCAAAACAGCCCGTGGGCCCACCCAGGCCCATATTGGGTCCGGCCCATTTCAGCCCGTGGGTCCCACTTGGGTACTTGTGACGGTTTTTGAGTTTAAGGTTAATTTATCGTGTTTTGTAATATTTAGCAAGTGGGAAATATTAATAAGTAAATTATTTAATTAAAAGTATGTTTCATAAAATTATTATTTCTCACATGTTAGAAATTATAATACGAGATCGTAGTTTATTTTGATATCCTTTAAGTCAAGCGGGGGGTTACGTAAGATTTAATAATTCACATGTTAGAAGTTTTTAATAAATAACATGTAATGAATATGTTGATTTTATGTTCAAGTCTATGTGGAAAAGCCTCTGTTTCTAGCCGGTTTGACCAAACGGGTTTGGTCAAACTAAGATCTAGTCAGCCCCGTTTTGACTGATGACCCGTCGCGGGACTCGGGTCGGGGATTTGTCTTCAAGTAAGGTTGTATTTAATTAATGAATTAGCCTTAGTAGATATGAGGCGAGATGATATTTGATTATTATTTATATGCAATTAGTCACATGATAGGATGTGTTCCCGTGACTGTTTGTTTATATGGTTGGTGTCGTGTTGACTAAGTACCCATAGAGAATTATGGATATATGGCGTCTTGACCATTCTAATGCTAAATGAGTAGCTTGGACCATGACATTGATAGGCCCGTACTATCTTTAACGAGTATATAGTTCACAGCTTGATAGCTTTTGTGTCACGGCCTGGGGGGCTTATCTCCAAGTCGGGGCATGGCTGCCTGATCCGTTTGGGGACTGGAGTCAGCTTAAGTACTAGCCATCTCTGCTTAGGGGGTCGCCTAGTAGAGTTTCTCATCGACGGTTATGTCATGGGACGGGGAGCGGAATAGCTGTTGTCGCTAGGTCTGATCAGTCTAGGACTAGGATGTTTTCCTACCTTGTGGTATAGCCTCGAGTTTTAA
>JAIUZE010016901.1:0-13683 GCA_022085475.1 Heliosperma pusillum
ATATGTATTATTTTTAGAGTTTGTTTTTAAAAGAGTCGTGCATCAATTATTATCAATCGCTTGAGTGAAATACGTTATTGGATAATAGTACATCATTATAAGCTTACAATTCTTTAACGGGAATCTGTGTGAGTTATATGGTACTTTCTTATTAGCGTAAGATAGTATAGGGTATTTAGCGATACTCATCTGAGTTATAATCATAGTGTTGATTATACGAGTGGATTGGTAATTTTTGTAATCCGTAGAAAGGTACTAAAAATTATTAATCGAGAATAGTGGACGTAGGTTTCAACGTGTGAAACTGAACCACTTCAAAAATCGTGTGCCTCTCTCTTATCTCTTTACTTTTCGTTATTTCGTTATTTGTGCTTACTTTGATTAATTAATTAGTTGATTTTAATTCATAAGATCAAATCATTAATTACATATCATATAATTCGAAAAAGTGGGGCTAGTTTTAAACTCAATTCACACCCCCCCCCCCTCTTTCGTATTCGATCAATAGACTCTACAGTTGTGGTTGACAGATTTAGCAAAATGGCTCACTTTGTGCCATGTAGGAAGACTGAGGATGCCTCAGGGGTTGCTGAGCTTTACTTCAAGGAAGTAGTCAAACTACATAGGGTGCCTAGATCAATTGTTTCAGACAGGGATACAAAGTTTATGAGTTACTTCTGGAAAACCCTGTGGAAGCTCCTAGACACCAGGCTGCTTTTTAGTACATCCCACCATCCTCAAACTGATGGTCAAACAGAAATCACCAACAAAACCCTAGGGAGAATACTGAGGTGCATTGTGAAGAGGTCACTAGGAGATTGGGATCTCAAACTAGCCCAAGCAGAATTTGCCTTCAACAGGGCCCCTTCATCAAGTACTGGCCACAGTCCCTTTGAGGTGGTCTATGGCAACAACCCACTCATGCCTATGGAGCTATCCAATGTGCCTAAAGAGATACTGAACTATGATGCCAAGAAGAGGGTGGAACAAATGCTCAGGTTGCATGAACAGGTTAAGAGAAACATAGAGAAGACTAATGAGCAGTACAAAATCAAAGCCAAGGTGCCAAGAGGAAAGAAGGAGGTTCAGGCAGGTGACCTGGTGTGGTTACACCTCAGAAAGGAAAGGTTCCCAAGCAAAAGAAAGAACAAACTTATGCCTAGAGCAGAAGGCCCTTTTGAAGTCATAGAGAAGGTGGGAGCCAATGCAGCCAATGCTTACAAGGTGGATTTGCCAGGAGAATATGGAGTTCATGGCACATTTAACATAGGAGACCTTAGCCCCTACTATGACCGTGAAGAAGAGAACCCTGGAGATTTGATGCTCAAATCTTTCCAACCTGGGGAGGATGAAGCAGGAGCTAGGGGAGCAACCTCATTTGGCAATCCAGTTCAGACAACAACCAACAAAGACACCCATGTTCAGTCCAAGGCAGATCAAGTCCAAACAACTAAGTTTTCAAAAGCAACAAAAGGTAACCATGTCCAAGCAACACACAATCAAGTCTTGACACCCTCAAATGCTCATGATCAAGCAACAACAACATCAACACAAGCCATGCCAACCAGAGTAACAAGGTCCCAAGTCAGCAACAGCCAGAAGGATTCCTCAGACACCAGTACCAGTTCCAGGCCACATATCCTATAGCAATTGTCCAAGCAAGGGCTCCAACTTCTTTTCCCATTGTAGAGTCTATTGATCGAATACGAAAGAGGGGGGGGGGGGTGAATTGAGTATTAAAAACTAGCCCCACTTTTTCGATTTATATGATATGTAATTAATTATTTGATCTTATGAATTAAAATCAACTAATCAATTAATCAAAGTAAGCGCGAGTAACGAAATAACGAAAAGTAAAGAGATAAGAGAGAGGCACACGATTTTTGAAGTGGTTCAGTTTCACACGTTGAAACCTACGTCCACTATTCTCGATTAATAATTTTTAGTACCTTTCTACGGATTACAAAAATTACCAACCCACTCGTATAATCAACACTATGATTATAACTCAAGTTGAGTATCGCTAAATACTCTATACTATCTTACGCTAATAAGAAAGTACAATATAACTCACACAGATTCCCGTTAAAGAATTGTAAGCTTATAATGATGTACTATTATCCAATAACGTATTTCACTCAAGCGATTGATAATAATTGATGCACAACTCTTTTAAAAACAAACTCTAAAAATAATAAATATTTGCTCAAAGGTTTGCTTTAAAACGATTTTGGAAAATCAACACAAGTAAAATAGATGCCGTGTGATATGTTGTGTATTTCGTGTGTTTTTGCAATTGTATGTGAATGAGTATTTATAGTAGTAGAATCATAGTAGATCTAAAACCCTAGTATAATATTTAATAAAGATATTTATCTTACCATAAAATAATATTTGCTTATCTTTTAGAAATATCTTTATCTCAAAATATTATTTGGGTTATCTTATAGAAATATATTTATCTTTATATCTCAAAATATTGTTGTAAAGATATAGTAGAATCCTAGATTAGGTAAACCAAGGAAACAACCTATGGAGGCCGGATTCCTAGCTCACGAAACCCTAGGAGCACGAATCCCTAGGTGGCACAAACTAGGTTTTCACGAAACCCTAGATGGCTCAAACACTAGGTGGGCTAATTAGGTTAACAACAAATTAAGATAGAATATATTAGAAACCCTAGATAGCATGACAACCCATAAGTTGTATTACTAACCAATAGAATCTCATAAATATATTCTCTATTAAAATAATTGATAAATATAAAAATACTCTTTCACTTTTGAAAACATTTCAAAACATTTTATTGCCAAAATCATGCATCAATATTTTATCATCCAAAATCATAGACTAAAGCTATAACTTTTGAACATAAAATCTCTCGAATGGAATAGTTACCGAATGACAACCTATACTATCTAATCTTCACAAAGATCTTCAGTATACGGATCATCTCTTCATCTTGATCACAAAGACCCTCCATCTCGAGTCTTGTGTAGTTTGATGTAGATCTTGTTTGAAGCGATTTTCATTAAAGTTATGCCTGGTTAGCTATAACTTCCATATTCACTTCCAAAGTTATTCCTGAAGTTGTTATAACTTTGTCTCACAAACTTTATCAAAGTTATGCCTAACTTTGATCTTTCTTCTCATACTTGTTGCTAGCTATAATAAGACTAAAGCACACAATTACACGCATATGATATATCGAGTAAAACATATTATTACGTAAACACATGTCATTATCAAAACTATGAAATTGGTCCAACAAATTCCCCCTTTTTGATGATGACAAGTCTCATATGATTTTCTCCTAACATAGTGACTAAGTATGGTTCCCCCTCAACAAAGCACTCCAAAGTTATAGCAACTTTGATCGCAAGAACATAACAACTTAGCCAAAGTTATAACTCGAAAGACTTTAAGAGATAACGAGTCTTGACAAGGAGCAAACTTAAGCAAAGACTCAAATCATATCATTTCTTCCCCCTCTTGGCATCATTGAAAAGACAAGAACAAAGACATGAAACGACTAGAATAACACATGTCAAGGCAAGAAATAGATATGCAAAATACGCAATATAAAACGATATATACCAAGCAAAATTAAAATGCAAATGTTAATTAAAGCTACAAACCACAAAAGATATTGTTAAGTGCCATTGGGCCGAATAGAACAATGTCAAAATAAGCCAAAATGGGCCGAATAGGATTAGTAGTGTTAAGAGTTTAAACAACTAAGGATAGAAAAGCAAGGCATTTTGGGTAAGTGGATGAGGCTAGGGTGCTTTATAACCGGGCCTAGTGCGGTACTCAAGAGTGGAGAGACGATCAAGGCAAGAAGACACATGAGTAGCTTGAGCGGTGAGGCAAACGTCAAAGTTCCGAACTTTCAATGAAAGAGCCTCCGTCGCATCATATATAGTCCGCATCCCCTCACGCATATCCGTCCCGCTCTTAACCAACGACCCGCCTTGGCTCACCAAGAATGTCATCATATCCCTTTGCCTATACGCTTCTTGCTTACAATCGATAATGTTGCGTTCCAACTTAGCATGGTGATCATCCACATCATCCATCCATGTCCTCATGTCACGACTCACACCCGACCCACCTTGGTCACGGGTTGAGTTTGAGGAACCCATTGCTACGGCTTGAACAACCGTATCCAATACCGTCTCAATTTTCTTATCCTGCGCATCCAAGCGCTCCATGATACTACCAATGAACATATCCAATTTGGACTCAATCCCGGAAAAATCAGCCCCTCCCGACTAGGGATGGCAACGGATCTTGGATCCGGTCCAGATCCGCTGGACCCGACCCTGATGGATAGGATATGGATCCCAAATTTTTGGACCCTGTGGATATGGATCGGATACGGATCCACTGATTTGAAAACGGGTCTGGATATGGATCTGATTGTCAAGATCCGGATCCGACCCTAGGACCCGTTTTAACATTATTAAAAAAAAAAAAAAAGCAAAATTTTTGTGGGATTTTCATTGAGCTTGATTGTAGAACTTCGTATTTGTTGGAGTTTGTTATTTTTTAAGTTGTATTTCGTAAGACGACTTTTATTTTGTGGGATTTTCATTTTATAAGACTTTGGTTTGTAAAATTATAACTCTTGGATTTGTAAGAAAGGTTTTAAAGCTAGTGTCATTCAAAGTAGCATTGCCAAATTGCCTATGTGTTGAATTCATGAATATTAAGATGGTAAATTTGCTACTCGACTATCACTCTTTTAGATTTTTTTTAATTTAAATATTTGTATAGAAGATCCGTAGGGTAACCCGGACCCTACCCGGATCCGTAGGGTACGGATCTGGATCTGGAAAATTTAGACCCGCCGGATCAGGGTCGGATCTGGATCCAGGGTTCATGTCGCGGATCTGGATCTGGATCCTATTGGACCCTGTCCAGATCCGGCCCGTTGCCATCCCTACTCCCGACTGTAAACCGACCGAACCACCCTTTACTAAAAACAACAACTCCGGACCATTAGCATCAAGCTTCATAAACTTCAAGAACGTATCACACATTTCATCTTTTACGGCGACCCCATAATTGTTCATATTAACAACTCCCTTCGACTCTAAGAGCCGTGACAACCACATGCCATACGGCATGTGAAGAGTAGAGTAAATTTTGTCTTCGGTCACCGAGAAAGCGGTTTGTGAAATACGATTAAAGACAAGAGAAGGTAAATTAACCCGGTTTCCTTCCAACCAATGCTTAACGACCAACATCTCGTAGCATGCAATTTTGTCACGTCCGCCCCGTCGCGGAATCACGGTATTCCATAAAAAAAATCAACAGAAATTTCAGTTTAGGAGACACACTACCAGCCAACACGCAACTCGACACCGTCGCCCCAACATCAAAATACTGCTTAACCTCCAGCTTAGCCATGTCCGTCAGTTCCTCCCGTGACGTACTCGGATTGATTTTGATTCCATCATCAGGAACCGAAAACAGAGTACAAAAGTCCGTCACGGAAATCGAAACTGAACGGCCATTTATGACGGCATGCAACACTCCATTGTCTAAAGAAACAGAAGAAAAGAACTGAATTACCTCAATCGGATATACCGGTCCCGAAAACTGAGCCACCGTTTCCCATTCTTGGAAATTCAGAAAATCAGAAAAGAATCCCAAAGCCCTATACTTGTCACACCAAGCCTTAGGATAATACCGACCACCGTGTATTCCATATTGAGCAACCCGGTTCACAAGTTTTCTTTCGTCTTTTGTAAGACGGAGTTTATCAATCCCCGAAGATGTTTCTTGAGGCGAGAAATCACGGAGGGTGACCCGTGTACATGCCTCGGGTACCGTGTCAGTTGTTTCGACCGAAGGTTCTTCTTGGACTCTACCTTTGCCTTTATTTAACCGTCTTCTTTTCGTACCCTCGAGACCCGCACCGGACTCGGTTTGGTTTGGGTTGGGTGATTGTTGTGTAGGAGGAGAAGAGGTATTTTTAGGCATACTTGGCTTGGGAGTTTTTGGGTTTGGATTTTTGGAAAGTTTTGATCTAGTGGAAGCCATTGATGAAGGTTGAAGGTTTGGGTGTTTGTGTGTGGGAGCCGTGAGGTTGATGAAGAGGGTAGTAAAAGTTGGTTGAGTATTGAAGTGGTAAAAGTAATAGGTGGAAGAGGGTAATTATGATTGTGTAAGAGGTAGGGTAGCTTTTGTACTTGGGCACATGGTGTGCCGGCTCCAATCCCCTATTTTCCTTTTTTTTTTTTTTTTTTTTTAATTTGAATTTGGGTAGAAAAAGGAATCTTAGGTGGTTATTTTTGTTGGGATATGGTAAGGATAGAATTTGGTAAATAAAAAGATATGGTTGGGTAATTTTATTTGAGAATTTCGGCAAACATGGTATACATGGGTAGAATTTGGCTCAATTTTGGAAAGTGAATAAGATAGGTATTTGGCAAATATGTGGTTCGTAATTCAATTTCCATAAAACACTTAATATGCAAGATACTCACGTAAAATATATTATATTAAACACAAATATACTAGCAATGAAATATGCGGACACAGTCATATAATCTCGTCTTATTCTAGCCAGTCACGCAGGTTCACAAAACAAATAAGATGAATTTAATTGCTACCGGTTAAACCAATTTCCAACCGCAAAATCTCAAAACGTCTTCTCGCTAACGCCTTTGTTAAAATGTCAGCCCATTGATTGTCAGTACTACAAAATTCGAGTTTAATGTTGCCCTTTTCTACATGGTCACGCAAAAAATGATGTCTAATGTCTATATGCTTAGTACGAGAATGCTGAGCTGGGTTCTTAGAAATAACAATAGCACTCGTATTATCACAGAAAACAGGCATACAACCAACATTAACACCATAATCACATAGTTGTTGCTTTAACCAAAGTAGTTGAGAACATACCAGTCCTGCAGCGATATATTCGACTTCTGCAGTAGACTATGCAACCGAATTTTGCTTCTTTGAGCCCCAAGTAATTATGCAAGGTCCAACAAACGTAGCAAATCCAGAGGTACTTTTTCTATTTAGGGAACATCCTGCATAATCTGCATCTGAATATCCTACTAGATCGAAATTACACTCAAGTGGATACCACAAATATAAATTAGATGTACCAATTAAATATCTCAAGATACGTTTAACTGCAATCATATGTGATTCCTTAGGACATGATTGAAATCTAGCACAGACACATACGCTGAACATAATGTCAGGTCTACTTGCAGTCAAATATAATAAAGAACCAATCATACCTCGATATGTAGTCTCATCTACGGACTTACCATTTTCGTCTAAGGTCAACTTTTTGTCAGTTACCATAGGCGTGTCCATTGGATGAGCGTTTCTCCATACCAAATTTTCTGATTAGCTCCTTGACATATTTTTGTTGGTGAATCTTTATGCCTTCTTTGGTTTGTTGAATCTGCAGTCCTAGGAAGAATTTCAATTCTCCCATCATGCTCATTTCAAATTCTGAGGTCATAAGATCTGAAAAATACTTGCACAATTTATTGTTAGTAGAACCAAAAATAATATCGTCTACATAAATTTGAGCAACAAGTAAATCAGAACCCTCGGATTTTAGAAATAGGGTTTTGTCGACAGATACTCTTTTAAAATTGTTTTGTAATAAAAATTTTGACAATCTGTCGTACCAAGCCCTAGGCGCTTGTTTCAAACCATATAAAGCTTTATCGAGTTTAAAAACATGGTTTTGACACTTGCTATTCAAAAATCCAGGAGGTTGTTCAACAAAAACCTCTTCTTCCAAATAACCGTTAAGAAATGCAGTCTTAACGTCCATTTGGAATAATTTCATTCCTTTATTAGCTGCGAAGGCGATGAGCAAGCGAATAGCTTCAAGTCTTGATACTGGAGCGAATGTCTCGTCATAATCAATCCCTTCTTGTTGATTATAACCTTGAACGACCAATCTAGCCTTGTTACGAACTATAACTCCTGAATCATCCAATATATTTCTGAATACCCATCGAGTTCCAATCACAGTTCGATTAGGAGGTCGTGGCACAAGGTGCCATACTTTATTTTGTTCGAACTGTTGAAGCTCCTCTTGCATAGCCACAATCCAGTCGGATTCTGCAAGAGCTTCTTTGATGTTGGTGGGCTCTATGGTAGACAGAAATGAATAGAATGAACAAAAGTTATTTAATGTTCGCCTAGTTTGAACTCCTTTAGACAAACTTCCTAGGATACTATCCATAGGATGAGAACTCTTATATTTCCATTTCTTAGAGTTCCCAGGCTCATCATCATCTGATGAACTATCACTTTCCTCAAATGATTCAGAATTAAGATTGGTTCCCCCTGAGATGGACTCTGGGGTTATAGCTGAAGTTGGTACAACTTCAGTTACACCATCTTGGTTCTGGTTCAAAGTTATAGCATCATCAGCTATAACTTTAGTTTCTTTTTCCTTGTTTTGAGAAGAGACATTCGTATCATCAACAATTGTCTCAATTCTCTGTTCAAGGTCATTTGCGGATTTATCAAGTTCATCATTGATTCCTTCAATAACTTCTTCATTATTGTCTGGCTCGTCTTCCCTTGAAAGGCGAAAGTCTGGATCATTCATGTCTTCTTCTTCATTCTGTTCAACTTGCTCAGGCACATTATCTTCTTCAAATACAACATGAACACTTTCTTTTATGCACAACGTTCTTTTGTTAAAAACTTTAAAAGCTTTACTATGATTAGAATAGCCAACAAACACAGCTTCATCACTTCGTGGATCAAATTTGCTCAAATTACTTTTTCCATTATTATGGACAAAACACTTACTCCCGAAGCAACGAAGGTGAGCTATATTGAGTTTTCTCCCTCTTAAAAGTTCATAGGGAGTCTTTTTGAGAATAGGTCTAATCATAGCTCTATTGTGCACATAGCATGCAGTACTAATGGCTTCTGCCCAAAAGCTCTTAGGAAGGCCACTACACAAAAGCATCGTGGCGGCCATGTCCTCTAATGTTCTATTCATACGTTCCACGACACCATTTTGTTGTGGGGTTCGTGGTGCAGAAAAGTTATGTCCTACACCATTCTCCCTACAATATTCTATAAAAGCTTGATTATCAAATTCGGTGCCATGATCCGTACGAATGGAAACTAACTTTTTATCATACTTGTTTTGGGCGAGCTTCATTAGTACCACAAACTCATCGAAAGTTTCATCTTTAGTAAATAAAAAGATAGGCCATACATACCTTGAGTAGTCGTCGACTAGGACGAATACGTACCTTGATCCACCGCGGCTTCTAACTTTCATAGGTCCACACAAATCCATGTGTACCAACTCAAGTGGACGTTCTGTACTTACTACTCTTTTCGGTTTGAATGAAGATCTAAACTGTTTACAACGGGCACATGAGTCACACATCTTTTCTTGTTCGAATTTGATTGAGGGTAGACCCTCAACTAAATCCCAAGACTTGAGTTTCTTTAACATCGTTGGACTGATGTGTGCAAACCTCTTGTGCCACAAGCATGAATAATCCACAGTGACTTTCATGCACGTAAAGAAACTTGTAGTGACTTTGTTTAAATCAATCATATACACGTTCCGTTTACGTAGACCTTCTAAGATAACATTGCTAGTTCTTTCAACTATGATACGACAAATATTTGAATGAAAAATGACTTTGTTGCCTTTGTCACATAGTTGAGAGATACTTAGCAAGTTATGCTTAAGGCCATCTACCAAATATACATTATTAATAGCATGTGAAGAAGATATACCAATCTTACCTACACCAATTATGTTGCCCTTCTTGTTGTCTCCAAAGGTGACCTAGCCACCGTTGAAGGGTTCTAGTGAAAGAAATAAATTCTTGTTTCCGGTCATGTGTCTCGAACACCCACTGTCAAGATACCATAGATTATTTTCTTTCACTATTACTTGCAAGAGAATCAAATACAGCTTTTAGGTACCCACGCTAAGTTGGGTCCTTTGTGGTTAGTGACTCTATGTATTTGATCCTTCCTAACCCATACCTGTTTGACAATTATTTTCTTTTTAGGATAGGGTTTGCTAGGTTTATTATAATGTTTATTATTGTTGTGACGCACATTAGGTTTAAATGACTGCTTCTGATTCACATTAGGTTTAGATTTTGAAGGTACATATGTGTAATCGAAAGCCATGTCATAAAACCATCTAAACTCATTATTTCTAACCTCATCACGTTGAGGTTCAGATTCGGACTCACTAGACACGTCATGCTCTTTCACAAAATCAGTTTGATTTTTGTTGTCGTTAACATATTTAACACAATTATCTTTAACATGACCGTTGTGACCACAATAAGTGCAAATCAGATATTCTGAAAGATTGACATACTTCCTTCTTCTGAAATCACGGTCAGAAGGAGTGGATTTGCATTTATCATGGTCTCTACGACTATAGCATTCATGACCTAGACCCATCTTCATGTTATTGTTAGACTGTTCGGTAAGAAAGTCTAAGACCTTTTGACTTCCTTCCCACTTATCATGAACTTTTCGTGCATGTAGGAGCAATTCCTTCAAAGACTGAATTTCTTTTTCACACGACGAATGATCTACATTCGATTCTTTGGAGGGATTGTTCTTTTTGAAATTTTCACGAAAATCATTGAAACGTTTGTTCAAGATAAGTTTCTCCTCATTGTGTTGACTTTTGGCTTGGGAGAATTCAGCCTTCAAATCTTTCAATTGCTGAGAAAGAAAAGAGTTTACTTTTTCATGATCAAGAATAACAACTTCCTTTGCCTTAGCTTGAGATTGTAAAAGCTCATTGACTTTCTTCAATTCTAAAGTTATAGCTTCATTAGCTATAACTTTGGCTTGAAGATGTTTAATGTTGAGCTTCAACTCTGAGATTATAGCTTCATTAGCTATAACTTTAGACTCAAGAGCTTCTTTCTCAACATTTGTCTTGTCTGAATTTATAGCTGAAGTTGCCATAACTTTAGACTTGAGCTTTTTAGCTTTGGCCTTTAGAAGTTGGTTTTCCTCAGCAATATCAAGAATTTGTTCTTTAAGATCTTTTAATTCAAGACTCTGTTCATGACAATGATCTAAAGCTTCTTCAAAATACTTAATTAAAGACTTCTTAGATAAATTCTTAACTTGCTTTTTAAGTTCAAGATGACTAACCTCTTCGTCATCTTCTGAATCTGGTTCTGAATCTGAGTTGCCAACGAGACACATCTCGGATTCGCTTTCATTGTCACTGTCAGAAATTAGGTCAAGACTGACGTTGCTTAGACACAAGTTGGCGACTTCCTCTTCCTCTGACTCGTCGTCCTCTGTGTCGAGATCTCCCCAACAATAAGCCATCATCACTTGCTTGAATTCCTTCTTGGTTTTGTCTCGTTGATTTTTGTCTTTGATTTTCTTCCATGTGGGGCAATCTTTGATCATGTGATCATTATCCCCACATTTGAAGCAACCACGGCTAGAAAGAGACCCTTTTGACTCAATTGGCTTTTTGTAAGATTTATTAGTGTTATTGTTAAATGTTTTCCCTTGTGGTTTATTAAAGAATTTTTTCTTAAACCGTCTAGCAAATAACACCGTTTCATCTTCAAGATCCGAATCTTGTCTTTCACTAGATTCGGCCTGTAAAGCCACCTTCTTGCTATTACTATCATTTGCCGCATCTTCATCAAGAGTAATCTCATGAGCCATTAGGGTTCCAAGTAGCTCTTGATAAGATAGGTCAGATAGGTCTTTACATTCCTCTATTACCGTCACCTTAGGTCTCCATCGTTTAGACAGACTTCTAAGGATCTTCCTGGCAATTTCCTCGGAGTCAAAAGTTTTTCCAAGATTTTTCAATTCATTAATGATACTGGAGAAGCGAGTAGACATGCTGTCAAGCGATTCATTTTGTTCCATGGAGAACAGTTCGTATTTTCGCATGAGTAGTTGTAACAACCCGAAAAGTACCCAATTTGCTTAAGCAATAGCTTATGGATACTTTTCAGTAGAACTTAAGTTTTTAATATTGGAATTTTTGTTCCGAGTCGTATTTCGAAATTCCGCGTTCGTATTTGGAATTTTTGAGAGATTTCATGAAAAGACCGTTTTTGGTCACCTTTGACTTTTCTTGACTTTTAAACCGTCTTTGACTTTTTCTTGACTTTTTAATGTCGTCATTGACTTTTTCTTGACTTTTAAGTCGTCCTAAACTTTTCTGGACTTTTAAGTCATCTTCGACTTTTCTCGACTTTTCAGTCAACTTTGACTTTCGTTGACTTTTCCCGACTCGTCTCATAATTTTGAAGACCGAAATTTTATTTAAAAAAATAATATTTTTGATTTATTTTTATTTAGATTTATTAAGATTTATCATAATTTAATATAATTATTTTGAATTTATTCGGAATTTAAATAATACCGTTTACGGTTTTAACCGAACGTCATTTAACTATTCCCGACTCATCGTAAAGCGCGCAACAAAATCGAAACTCGACTTTGGCATGAGTCACAAACCCACGCGCGTGTGTCATATTGATTTCCGCACTCCATTATATTTTAATTATTTTTATTACTAATCAAAATATCTAGATATTATTACTTATCGATCCGTCAACGAAAATTACGCAAATCGAGCAAAACCAGACCCGATATCACCCAACATCACACGGCTCAATTTGCTCTCTAATAGACCTTGATATTTTCATTACTTTTGATTAATCTATCATAATATCTAGATATTATTTCACTTTATCGATCAGTTAACGAAAATTACGCAAAACGATCGAAATCGGATCCGTCTCCTCATCATTTCACACGGCTCATAAGTCCTCTAATAGGACTAGATATTTGTCTTTCTTTTGATTATTAATACCATAATATCTTGATATTTAGTGTAATTAACTTTATCGTTAATTATATTTAATCGTTTACCGTAAAATAATTATTAAACGCGAGTCAATTACGTAACAACAATTTCAAAACTCGACATCCTTATTTGCATATAACTACACGGCTCACCCAACACCATCATTACTCACAAACAACTTTTCATCTTACAATAAATCAAATAAAGATCAAAACATCACTTTCTTTAATCGTTCTTCGTGTTCTTCGTCGTTCATCAATTGTTCTCCATCGTTCTTGAGCAAAACCTTCATAAAATCTTCGTTTCTTAATTAAATCCATCCTAATTTATATTTCTAGACTCTCCTCTTCGCTCCTCATCTTCACGTACGGTTTATTTTCAATTCCTTCAAAATCGTTTTCAACACTTTAATTATGGAAAATCTATTTTTACTTCTAATAATGTTTTTCTTGTCATTTCTTATAGGGGAAGATTTTGAAGCCGAGTTTGGTGACTCGTATATATTAGGGGAAGATTAGAAGACGGGTTTCTTAGTTTATACTTCTTATTTTGGTGCTAATTGATTTTTCTAGCTAAGGTAACGATTCCGAGTTACTCGACGAATAGATGTTACATACCTTAGTAGCTTTGGTTTTTCTTTAGTTTTGGTTCATCTTTAGTTTTTGTTCATATTATTATGATTTTATGATTTTTAGTTAGTAACATGTTAATTAGTAGTTAGTATGGTGTTTTATGATTTTATAACATGTTGGTTGTTCTTGTTATATTTTTATGATTTCTTCATGATGATGATTGTTGTATGATGGATGGTTAAATTGGTTGTTAAA
>JAIUZE010016902.1:0-19623 GCA_022085475.1 Heliosperma pusillum
AAGTCAAGAAAAGTCAAACTCGACTCAAAAGTCAAAAAAAAGTCAAACTCGACTCAAAAGTCAAGAAAAGTCAAACTCGACTCAAAAGTCAAGAAAAGTCAAACTCGCCTCAAGACGGAATTTTCATGGAATCTCACAGAAATTCCAAATACGAACTCGGAAATTCTAAATTCGACTCGGAACATAAAATTATAAATTAAAACTTAAATTTGCTGAAAAGATTTCGTAAAATATTTCTACTAGAAAAATATGGTACATTTCCGGGTGTTACAGCCAACCTCCTTGCTAATTCTACTTTTAGAATTCCTGGTCGATAAATTTCTGTAAATTCTATCTTTAGTCCATCATAATCACGAGATATTACTCGTACTATAATGTTGAGATAAAATAGGTCAACACTCACTACTTACCCAACGTAGAAGGGGTCATATTATGACTTCCGACGAAGAAGGGGCTCATAGTAGTTTTCCCTATAAAGACTAGTCTCAATTTTAATTTATAGGGGAAGGTCCCATCATCTTAACTTAAATTCATTTTAAGTGAACGAATGTCTAGCAACTCGAGAATGATTTAACTAAGGTGATGGCCCTAAAAGCGAGTGACATCTGTATGTCCATGATTAAAATTATTCAATCTATATGAATCATTTTCATGCATTTTAGGTTTAGATGGTTTGGTTTAGGCGGAATATGATGCAATTATATCTATCATGTGATGGAAAGTAAACGAGAATGAAAAACGTAAAAAAAACATGTCCTAGTGTGGCCTATCCTACCAAAAAGAATAAATACAACTCGGAATCCAACTGATTGGACCCTCGAAGCTTGACTTGATCACCTTCTTGGTCCATGTAGCGGGAGTGAGCTCCAATCTCCATCTTTAGTCTTCTTTGAAATTACAACAAATAAAATTACATTGATCCTATTTATTACATTCTAATTTCAAAACCCAAAACTAAAAAAATGGAGATTCAAGATCTCAAATTACATCCAAGACTATGTTACCATCATTACGGTAACACAATGTACTAAGGCCACACTAAGTTACAACTGATTGTAAAACCGTTAAAATTCATTCAAACAATCCAAAAACATTATAAAAGCATCAACTAAAATAAAACATGCAAGACATAATACAGTTATTACGAAGTTTTATTATCCAAACCACCTTTTAACTTCGATTATAATTATGTGGTGATTCTGTAATTACCCACATCAATTACAATCTCGATTCATTTTACTGATAAAATGAACTATCCTAAACATTTCAAAATGCTTTAAAATGTAAGATATTAAGCATATGTGAACCGTTTCATATTAATTATACACAATCCGAATGATGTACAATTAAAGGCCCAAAATATTTGAATACAGCAAAAAAATAGAAACTTTTTAGCATAACATTTTCGGCAAAAAAAAAAAAAATTCTTCAGCAAAACGGTCCTTATCGACAAAATAGGGAAAAATTAATATCCTTTCAAATGATAAACTCATTCAACATCATTTCCATTTTCATTTTAATCTAATCTTTATTAAATTAAAACATCTACAAATCTATTGTATGTTATTTTAACAGATTAAAATAACAAAATAAATCTAAATGAAAACGAATACGAAAGGAAATACGATCTTGTAAAGTACTCGATCGAGAAGAAATTAAACAATAAAGTCTCTCGATCGACTAATTCTTCCTAGTCGACAAACAGGGACCTCGATCGAGTATAAACATCACTCGATCGACCAAAACTATGAGAAAACTGCTCGATCGAGCGAACACAAGTACTCGATCGACCAAACATTTTAGAAAACTGCTCGATCGAGCAAATAAAGCCCTCGATCGAGACACTTAAGTCCTCGATCGAGTCAAAGACACAGTGGCATAAACAATTTCGGTTTATGAAATCAAATTAAAACAATTTCGTGGCCTATGCTCTGATACCACTTGTGGGAAATCGGTATTACCACAATACAATTATTATAGGATTATAACGAAATAGTAATAACTTGATTATACTAGTCATAAACGAAAACATGAATAAGAGTATAGATTTAGAAATCAACCTCCGGTCCTAGCAATTGGCGTAAAGAACAGAGATATCAATGTAGATATCCTCCTAATCGTTGCACCCAAGACTGTATGAGAAATGCCCTTGTGTTGCTAGAAGTTTTCAAAAGTTACTGTTAACCTTTTGTTTTGTGTTTTTGTGAAAGAGTTACTGTTAACTTTTTCTTTTGTGATGATTTATCAGATGGAGGCTACTGTGAGAATAGAAATTAGGTTAGAAATTTTTCTCTTGCTTCTCACCTATTTCTCACGGCACACATGGGTTTTTATATGAGGAGATTTTTGTCTCCTCAAAATAACTACCCATTGACTAAAAACCGAGTGTATCTGGATACTTTCGTTTTTGGTCATTTTAGCTTCCAATATAATGTAATATCTTATAATCGTCGTTTTACATGGACCGACATTATAATACTTCATTAATTATAAATATCCGTATATTTATAATTTGCCAATTAATTATAACGGTTTATGTTTAATTAGCTTACATTATATATTCAATTTACGAATTACAGTTAAGTCGTCTCAGCTAACTTTATTTAATCATTATTAAATAATCGTCTCATCATCACATTGACTAACCTTTTAGTCAAATACACTGACTAACCTTTTAGTCATATAATAGGGCATCAATATGATTATTTTCTCAAATAATCACATCTCTCAAACACATCCTATAGGTGTGACTTTTAGGGACCAGTTGATCACCGCCATCTGTATGACAATAACGTCAAACTTATCTAGCAAGCCAACCGTTATTGATAAACGTTAATCAACTGATTATTATACAAAGTATACCCTGTGAACCTACAGAGATTTATTTATGTTATTGCACTAACTGTGGAGGACACTGGCTCCAACAATCTCCCACTTGTCCGTACAAGTGTATGTGCGATAACCGATTCTCATATCCATAATAAATTTCTCCCACTCAATGTAAACCAATTTGCAAAGTCCGTATTCACAAAGGTCGTAGTTTACAAGTGATCAGTATCAAGAGTGGTTTCCCCGACTAGAGAGTAACTTAACTGATAAACGAATCTTTATTCGAGCATGGCCATGCATTTCAGTTACAGCTCCTCGAGTGGCCCTGAGAAATATCATATCCTGATAAAGGTTGGATATTTTCTTCAACTCGAATCTTGCAGATACAAGCGCAGTATGAATGACCCAGTGAAAATCTACTTAGCCTCCTGTTACGGTCGACCATGAGAAAGAAACCAAAGTCACCCAAAAACTGCCTTTATCTCAAGAGACAGTCGATAGTCAAAAGAATCGACTCTAGGAACACTATGGAAGTCCTATCCACGACCTGGCACCTAATGTTCTGAAACATTTAGGACTCCATAACGTTGTCACAAAAATGTATTACGATAAGTAAAAATAAGCATTTCCATATATTAAGGTATAGGCGCATGAAGTACAAAACTATAAGCATCAGATTATAGACAAACTCGGGGAAGACACCCTTAAGCAACTATATACTCACTAGGGCTTACATTTCACCGTTACTGGCATATACTTAATAAGATAGAGACTCGACATATAAACCACGCCAAGTCATCCAACGGTCACAAATAATCAACATATAAACATCTATCCAAACATACGAATATGGTAACATAATATCTCACGGTTAATGACACGCCCCAGCACCATGTACATAGCAAGTATGATCAATACATGTCCACGGGATAAACATTTCCGTGAACCATACAAGATAAACATTTCGTATATGATAGACTCCTTTCCTTCCGGTAGGACGACGATAATAATACGGTCCTAGTCTAAACCTGGCCAGACTCTCAGAATAAACATCTTCCGATTCGACATGCGCTACACATTTCGCATCCAAGACTCGGTCAAACACAGAAGCCGAGTACCCCAAATTAGATCACAACTACACGAAAGAGGCGGAAAAAGCACAAGAATCATAATCAAGTGGTACGCTACATGCAATGACACCACCTTGCAAGGATACGACATTAGACGGTCGGGTCGATCAACACATTGAGTTTGCCTCCCAACAACGTCGTCATATCCCCACTAAAACATGCATACATGCATTAAGGATACATATCCTCGTTCCGACATTCAAGTCTAACGAGCAAGGAGGTATAGCCGGGGAATGAGAGTTCATAGCACTTAACGATTAGTGCTCAAATCAAAACATAGGTAAAACCGACTCAAAGGGAAACATATCAAAAACCGTCACGAAACATGCGATATAAGCGAATGGAATATCATATATTCTAACATGAATTTTTAATACTATTACGTAAATTTATACAATAAACGAACTATACAAACTATTATAAGTGAGAGAATAAGAAAAGAAATAGAGTATGGAGCACAAGGGGTGCCGGCCGGTCAATGGGACCGGCCGCCGGCTACCCGGGTGGCAGTACAGCAATGTTCAAACAACATTAAAAATACAGAGATGTCCCAGCCGGTCAAGGGGACCGGCCGCCGGCTACCCGGCTGGGAACACAAGCCATATGAGAAAATATAAGAAAACGATGAGGGAGTCCCAGCCGGTCGGCTGACCGGCAGCCGGTCGGCCGGCTGGGGATTACACCATACCAAGAATTCTCAAAAATGTCAGCCGCATTCCCAGCCGGTCGGCCGGCTGGGACTACATATACACGTAAATCATCATACAACACCAAAAATCATCAACAATCATCAACTATCATCAACAATCATCAACCAACACAAATTCTAAGAATACTCATCCAATTCTAACCATATTCACTAATATCAAACCACATTAAATGCCTAATAATTGGCACTAGACATTTAGTAAACATCAATTAAAGCATTAAAACACGTATTGATATCGAGTAACCCTTCACCGTTACCTTTGTGCGTCTTCAATCGTCTTCTAGGTCCTCCTCCACGATGTAGTAATCCTTGTCGGGGTCTTGAAGGTCTCCACCTATACAAAGACAACAAAATATGAATATAATTCACCTTTGAGAAAGACGGAAAAATTGAAAATAAGAAAGACGGTAATTTTATTACCACACAAGGTAGAGGACGATAAGAGGGGAAGATTATGATGAAAATTAAAGGATTTGAAAGAGTAATGAATGAGTAGTGATGAACTTGAGTTGATCCAAAAATGGGGTTTAGGGTTTTGGTTACTTGGTGAGGAAGAAGGTGAGTGGAAAAAGATGAGGGAGTTAGGGTTATAAGGTGAGTGGAGAAATATGGGGAAAAGCCCAAAATGCGGCTTAAGGCGTAACCCATACGGAATTCCAAGTAGAGTCCGAATACGAACTCGGATTTGCTAAATTAGACACGGGAAGCTAAGTTCTAGACTAAATCTAAAATTACGCTAACTAGTATCCGTATAATATTTTTAAAATAAAATTGGGTACATTTGTGTGTGTTACAATTATCCTTGGTGAACCGACAATTCTAGTTCACTCTCTCCATATTCCACATCCTTATTTATTCTCTTTAATATCTTGTTTTATTTTGTTATTAGTTAGTTTACAAACCAAAACAACCCCTATTTGTTACTTACACAAACTTTAATTTAGCAAATAGATTTCGATAGTCTCCTTATGGATATGATCCCACTTCCCTAACAATATAAGTAAGAGACTAGTTGGTTATTATTGAAAAGTTGCGACAGCCTTGTCAAAAAATTTCCACCGTTATCGGGGAGACGGTGTTATTTTATTTATTTTTTATTTAGTTTGTCTTTGTCTCAATGAACTTCAGTTCCTTGAGACCGTTCTCATGGTATTTACCATCTGGTACCGCAGGATGAGAACGAAAGCTTTGGTACTTATATAGGCAAGTTCAAGGAATGGCTTGATGCACTAAATCATGGAGATTTCTCTTCCCTCCACATATGCATGTCTATTATCCTGGGTATAAATGTCCCTACTCAAGCGTACCTCAACTCTATAGGTAAGGGGGATTTCAGTGGGAAATGCCTCGATGAGGTATTAAAATTCTTTGAGTGGTTTGCCCTTGAGAGCGTTAAGCCCCACTTTTCCCTTGTTGTGAGTGATAAGAGTGCAGATATGGTGACTGGCCTAGTTTTGACAAACCGAAGGAAATAATTACTAGTGAGATTATTTAGGAAAATGATGATCACAAAGTGATGAGTGTTTCTTTAGATACTCCCCCTTCAGCTGGTGAAATTGATTCTAGTTGTAAGCCTATTGAGCTTAATTTAAAGACAATTGTGGTGAATGCGTATTTTGATGTTTCGGATGTTGTAGATGATATTGCCAAATATTCCGTACAAGGGTCCTTCACTAAGGGCCCTTTAGAGGATTTGATATGTTTTGAGACATGTACAAGTGAAGTTGACATTTGGAAAGACAAGCTAGATGCTTTGGAAGCTAATTTTATATCGGATAGAACTCATCAAAGAGGAAAACAAGAACATATATGGGTCAGTGGATACTCCTAGAACGGTTGAGGTAATATATTCTTGTCTCGTTGATTCTAAAAAAAGAAGCGGTAAACCTCCCAACCAAACTGCGTTGAGTATTGATAATAGTTTCCTATGGGTCGCTGATGTAGAAGGTAATAAGCTATCTCGTATGTCCTTTATTATGAGATTTAATGTTCCACTCTCTTTTAGCATGCATAATAAATTGTTGAGGTCTTATCTGAATTGTCATCATAAATTTTCTAAGCTAAGATAGTCTCTAACTGTAATTTTGTATGCTCACATTGTATCTTGGTGCTACTTATGGTTTTGTGTAGCACATGCGCAAATATACGATAAGCTTTTGAGGGCCTTGAGCGACTATTATTACTCATACTTAGTTGAGGGTCGCTGATTAATTAGAGGAAGTTGGCCATGACCTCCTCTTGTTGTCGGCGGGTTTAGGGAAGTCCATCTTATACAAGTTTTTAAATTTGCTTCCATTTAATTTAGATTCATTTGCATTCACTTTGTTTTGTAAATCCCTTCCCTTATATTTTTATGCTGCGGATTGTGTTGCTGATTACAATGAGAGCACTGTGTGATTTTGTTAGGGGGGGTATACATATGTGTTTTGCATCCATATGCATATTTCTTGCATTTCGCATACATTTAAAAAAAATCAAAAATATGTGAGCATTTAGATAGAATCTTTAGTCGAGTCAGGGTGGATATACAGCAGCAATAATGATGAAATTGCTTTTGTACTTTTGTATATATACCGTAGCCCTTACAGTATCGACACCTATCCTTTTTTCGTAATTATATTGCATTTGACGAGTTCTTAGACCAATGCTACGTTACTGAACGAATAGACTTGACATTTTTTAGAAACCTACTTAAATGTGAGGAACAAGAGCCTCATGCGACCGATACATCTATACCCAGTCCCCATGCTAGGATTACAAGTAGGTCTCCTCTTGTAATGTGCCACATCAAAACGCATAAGCGTGTTATTTCCACTTGTATCTTGTTGATACATTATTGTTGTATTTGAGACAAATCTATATTTTCCTTTCATCATTTATCTTATCACTTTTCATCCCTTATTTCAAATTAGACTTGCACAAAAATTACCTACTTGAAAGTTTGCCTACCCTAGCCATGCTAGACGATGTAGGGAGTGGTGCATTGCTTTATTATTTTGTCCTGCTAAGGTATGTTATTAATTTGTCAGTTTAAGACGGTGTATAATTGGGATTTCTGATTCTGTGGACAACGCCACCCGCGTGCCACCGAGACGCGACGGCACTCGACCCACGGAGCCCTCTCGATGAGAGGAAGGACACGTCATGGCTTTGTAACCAAATTGAAAGGCTTTGAAACCGATGAAAGGTTTGAACAAGCCAAGATTTGAAGGAATCGCCACCAATTTATTGTGGAAATTTGGGATTCGTTCGAGTCTTTATGCCATGTCAAATGAGCACAAAGCAAAGATAACATAGACACAACGAATCATTCCCTTAGCCTTCTATGTCTAGAATTACTCTCGTAATACCCATTGAACACGAATGTTTGAGAGATTCCAAGTAAGGGGTGAGTGTATATATTGGGAATCCCTTCAATGAGACACCCAATCACGTTAGCTCATAGCGGCCTCTACTAATGATTGGAGTTGTATTCGTTATATCTGACTTTAAAGGTTATATATGAATGAATTCAAGCATTAGATTTATTCTAGCATGTGAATTAACTAGGTTGGTTAGTTAGACAATTGGAATTGAATAGTCAAAGTTGGATTTAGATTTGTTGCAAGTAAATAACAAGTATATACAAAATGGCATACATGTTCGTCTTGTAAACCTGACTCAAAACGAAAAAAACGAAAAATAATTTAAATAGATAAATAAAAAGTCAAAATAAAATTAATTAAGACTAATTACATTTGAAAATAGAAATTCTCTTAATTTTACCTCCAAAAAGCATCTAACTCAATAAGGAAACAAGTGAAACTTTATCTTAATAAACCATTATCTTTTCCTTAAAATATAGTCTACATAATAAACTCTAATTTTTAATTAAATTCAAAATTACTATTTTTTTCATTATAACAAAATAAAATTGGTATTATTAATGCAATAATTACTTCGTATCACTTTAGAGATTAACTTGACATATACTTTCAATTAGATTCGTGACAACAAAAATCATTGAAATAATTGGACAGACTTTATAAAATGAAATCCGTAGTTTTATGGAAAAAAAAATATTTTCATACAAATGCAAGTTCATAACTTTACTCAATTCTCTTTTGTTTAGTTATTTGTTTCAACTTTTTTTGTTTCATATCAAAATACAATAAAGTGAAATATTAAATATTAATGAGGTATTGAACGATCGATTTAAAATATTTAAATATTATATAATACCCTAAAAAATGAAAACTCTATATATACCGCGTATTGTGCGGGATCTAAACTAGTATGATTAATAGTGGATTAAAAATGAAAGGAAGATCTTACGTTTTGACAGTTGAGAAACAGGGGCAAACAGTACCTTAAAACAGACGCATCACGTGTTGGGCCCATTCTAAGGGCCTGTTTGACATAGTATGGTCAAACACCCTTGCTGGAAAGACAAAGGGCCTGAAATACAGCCTTAGAAATGGCGCAGCAAGTGCTGCTTTCCTTCAAATGTTGTATTTGTGTCTGTTTATCAGATCCGAACAATTCGTTATGTTCGTTATGTTCCTCAAGTCATAAATAATTTTTTACTGTTTATCTACAACTAAACCAGATAAATAGAATAATAAAAGAGATAAATAATAATAGAGATTCAATCTATCGATATTGATTATTTAAGACTAAAAAAGACGGTTTTGAGAGCTAGATTAAGAAAAATCAATATGCTAATACAAGTTTGACTATTAATGTCCGGATTTAACGGAACAAACCAATTAATATTAGTTATTAATGATCCGAGACGGGTTTTATGATTAAATCTTGAAAACACACTCAGGAGAGCTTTAGAAGATAAAACCATATATAAATAACATAAATAATACAAAACAATAAATAGGTAGGTTTTTATACCCTCAGACTTACATGTTAGCGTCGTGAGTAGACTAGAGACGATTTATTAGCGATTATCGTGACGATGCAGGTGAAAGTGCCCTTGAAATTGATCAAGGATTAGGACAAAGTAACTAGATTTATTATAACTCGGGTGTAGTGGTCAATTTGGTCAGTCTATGCAAGTGAGGCAAGAGACTTGATAAGAATCAAGCTAACGAGGCCAATTGAGCAACCCCATAATTGCCAAAGTAAAATCAATTGTGATCTAGAATGCAAAAAGAGAGAAGAGAATAATGAGGGGAAGACAGTCGCGTGCCAAATATGGAGAGACAAGCTCTCTTTTTATGTCAAAAAATGTGGAGAGTTCCATTCGGACTGTAACAACGAGGAATATCTCCTTAGAAGAGGCGCAATACTGGCTGCGTCACTTAGAAGAGGCGCATCAGTCCATGCGCCTGTTCTAAGGAGGTTTGCTCATGTAAGAAGAACACCCGTTATTGCGGATTCCAAAGGGAAGGGATAAAGTTGTTGTATCTTATTAGATAGAGATTGATTTCCACGTCGCACTCTTGGCATAATAAAATATTATTTGACGGTTTTCAAGATATTCCGTCTCGAAACGAGACGGGATACTGAAATGGGACGCAGTTTTTCATCTGGACTCTGAATCTACTTTAATTATGGTAAAAGAGACCGTAATGGCACATAGATGACAATAAAAGGGGTGACATCAATGTTTGATATATCGTTTATTAACCGACTCACAAAACGTCATAAATCGCGGCACAAAACTAACAACCACGTCTGTTCATCATCGGGTGGTTTTTACGAGGTACACAGAGGTATCTACAGAGCCCCCACTTTGACTGAGGCTTGGCCAGGGCAAAACTCAAAGTATAGCGCTCAGGACGATTGAATATTACAACCTTGGCTACGGCGTAAGGAAGCTCGTCGTCCATAAGTAGAAATCATACATGGCCTTGCCTTCGGTCAAGATTAAGGAAAAAGGACATATTTAACAATTTTGGAATTGGCTTGAATAGAAGGATCCGTGTCTAATGGACACCTTGGGGAAAGCTAGCCCGCGTCATCTCGAGCGCGGCTTCCATATAAAAGTATACGTCAATCGTGATGTCCAGAGACGAACTCTTGTAGGGAATAATTCGTATTTATGTGATATTGATGAAAAACATGCAGAGATTCTAAAGAAAATAGAAATTTCAAGCGAATAATAATTTTGGGGTATCCAGATTCAACAGAGAATAGAAATCTCGAGTGAGCATTTTTTGAAGCATCTAGATGTTAAAGTGAATATAAATCTCGAAATGATATATTTTTTAAAGTATCGGGATTCTAAGTAGAATAGAAATATCAAAGGGTATAAATGATTTTAGAAAGGTCGAGACTTAAAATAAATAAAGATCTCGAGTGGGTAATTTTTGGAAGTTTTAAAATATTTTTTCGAGGTAATTTTGGAAATTCATAAATTTATTATGTAATAATAAATATGAGATAATAACAATAACATATTAAGGATAATATGTATTAACGTGTGACTCGCTCGGAAATAAAGAAAGCGCACAGGTAGGCGAGCCTTAGAAGGGGCGCAACATACCCTGCGCCTCTTCTAAGGTGTGTTCTGGTTTTATTAAAACCGGAAAGCGCACGAGTTTGCGCATTCATTAGCAACACACAAATACTTGACAAAGACGACGAAGGCGACTCCAATCCCTACCAAAAATTTCACCATTTCGACTAGAAATCATGGCAAGACAAGGTATGTCGACTTTCCATTCTTTTAAAATTGTATTTGCTTTGAATTAAGGGATATTTTTGACAAAGAAAAAACCTAATTTACGAAAAACAAAATTGGGTGTTTTGATCCAAATGAAGTCGTAGCTCGAAGTTGATGCTAGATTATACTAGTTGAAGTTATTAGGAACCCGTAGGTACGTGAACTTTGACTTTTCGTCCGTTATAGACGATTTTATGCTCATTTTGGAACGGTATTTTGCCAAAACTGTTTATATGCTCGAAAATGGCTGAAATTAAAAAAAAAAATTGTCGATATTTGTTGTATTACGTCCCTTGCGTCGTGAGGCATTGATTAGTGATGAAAAAATTACGAATTCCGAATTTTGTTCCGGGACAACTTTTGGCCGAGCAAATGATTTTACACCGAAACTCTGCCGAATTTCTGTCTCACTGAGACGAAAGTAAAGAAATCTGAATTTCTAAATAACATATGACATAGGAATGTCATGACTTGTTGTGAAAAAGCCAGTCTTGACTAAGAACCGTCCGTTTTTATGATTTTTGCTTTTCTAGGCGGTGAGGCGAGCACTTTGGGACACGGTGATTATACGGATACCGACCCTAGTACTACCATGGTCGTATATGGGGGGAGATCTCCCATTAATAGGACACGGAGGTCCCGAGGCGGGGTTCGAGAATAAAAGGAGGCCGGAAGCAAAAATTGGATCCTGCTTTGGCGAAGAAGTGGGATAGGATCCACTTGGTTTGGTCTACGGAGCACCATATCTTCTTCTGTACTCACGAGGGTGTCTTAAGTACTTGAATTTACTTTGATTTGAATTTTCGAATTTCTTTTTCTTCTTATTCTTTGATGTTTTTCAAATATTTCCTTTCTTTTGCAAAAAGCGAGAAACATGAGGTCGTTTTCGGGATATATGACCATGATGGACACCAACATGCTTCAATTGGACGGGGACAAAAACTTTGATTGCCCGCTTGGCTTTAGGACCTTTTGTGAAGACTCGGATCATTCGAGACAAGAGGCTATGAACCAATATATCTCTTCTCCGAGCCTTGTTGAACCGTTTCTTCGATAGTACTTTGACTTTCCCCATATCCTTTGGGGAAGTCAGGGTTGCTTTAGAGGACTTCGGGATGATCTCGAGTCGTCCTTCTAGTTTAGAGGTGATCAACTGGCCAGAGACGGCCATGGGTCTTGAGTCGGTGGACGCTCGGAGATTGTTGGGGTACGGCCTCGCTAGAGGCGCGGCTGCGGTCTCGGGCGTGGTTCTGAGTTCCTACGTCAGGGAATTCTTTGTCGGTCGAGGGCCTAAGAAGTTATGGTTGGTGCCAGGATGACTTGAGGCGGATGTCCTTCCTTACACTTCTGAGCGTACGGTTTGGCTTTGGTTGTGGTGGTTCTTAGGAGCCACCTACTTTGGAGATAAAGCGGAGAGGTTGTCGACGAACCTTCTTCCTTTCCTGGAGACTTGAGAGGTCTAGGGAGGTTTGATTGGGTCACTCCCGGCTTTGCCATGTTGGCGAGGTACATGAGGGCGTTGGTTCGCCCTGAGTTGATCGAGTAGGGCACTTCTCTTGCGATGGTGGGTCCCGGCTTCATCGTGGAGGTATAACTTTGCCTAATTGTTGTTTGCTTCGTTTTTTATAATTCGACTTTGATCAACAATAATTGATTTAATTTAATACAGTCTTTGATTTACTCCTAATTTCCTGCCTTCACTCCCAAGAGAGCTGTCGAGGCCTAGACCTATCCCGCGGTCGGAGATTGGATACTTTGTCGGTCCAAGGACGTTAGGTATGAGTACAAACTTTGATGGAAACTGTGAAAGTCCATAGACCTTAATTAGACTCCTCTAATTAGTTACTAAATTACTTGTTAATTTAGTATTTAATGATCTATGTAACATGCATGCAAATATAAAGACATTTATATAAAAGAAGAAATTTCCTCACATTGATATGGAAATAAAATGGGCACAACAAGAACTCCTTCTTGTTGTTCTTGAGCTATTAATATGGATGAACAAGAATAATCTCCAAACTAGAAGACCTCCTTCAAGTTGCACCAAGATGACACCAAATAATCTTCCCTTATTATTAACTAGATAATAAGATAGATATTATACTACTAATATTAGAATATATTAATACACTAGTAATACTTAGTAAATATTAGTATTTGAGAGTTTTAGAGAGAAGATGAGTTTTGAGAGATGAATGAAAAATAAGCAAGAATGAACTAGTGATAAATTGAACAACAATTGTTCTATTTATAGCCAAGAGGGCCGGCCCCTTTGATCACCAAGAGAGTGATTTTTCTTCTTATTTTATTGCCATGCAAAGTGGTGGAGTGTAGTGTTGAGTAAAATGATTTTAGGTGTACTATTCATGTCATAATCACATGTTACTTGTGAGTATGAATAAGAGCAACCATCATCACTACCCACTACACTATAACCGGCCATGTGAGGCCTAATTTGATCCATTTTGATTTTTGATATTTGTCCCACAAATACTTATTAATCATATGCTTAATTATCTTGTATAATTAAGTGTTAATTTGATCATATAACAATTATATGACTCAAATAAATGAATAATATGTACTTAACATTTTAAGTAATATTTTACCATTATATCAATATATAATGGGTCCCACAATGCTTAGTTAATTTATTTTACAACTCCTTGTAAATATAATTAACTAATTACCTCTATCTCAAAACCTCAACTAATTTAGTAATTTAACGATTAATTACTAAGTTAAATCTTATTTAATCGTATTAAAATAAGATATAAATTTATTAGTCAATTATCGCATAATTGAAAAATAAAGCTTAATCGAATTTGAGTTCATAACTCAATTTCTAACAATTAACTCTCGTACATATCGAATATATGTAATGTACTAATTAACTGTATCGTATACAAATAATTAGTTACTATTTGGATTTCATCCTTTAGGTGTGACCGAAAGGGATCAGTTGATCACCGCCGTCAAACGACAATAACGTCAAACTCTAGTCAGCCAACCGTTATTGATTTACGTTAATCAACTGACTAATCATATATATAGTCAATAAATATCCCAATTATATTCCTTAAATGAGATTTATTATGTGGCGCACTATTGTGGAGGACACCTACTCCAACAATCTCCCACTTGTCTGACACAAGTGTGCGTCACCAATTCTCTTGTCTCTTTATCACATCTCCCACTCAACGCAAGGTGTCTTTCAGGTCGCACTTGCGATTGATTATATCTAGAGTGGTTTTCTCGATAGGGAGAGTAACTGTCTGACCGGAAAATCTACCATAGATCTCTTTCCGAGCGTGGCCACGCATTTACAGTAACTTCTCCTCGAGTGGCCTTAAGATGTTTGTACCCAACGTGGGTGGACAATTCATGTTGTTTCATCTACTTTATATGATGTAGATCACCATGATCCAGAAGATGTCCATTGGCCTCCTTTTACGGCACGACCTAGAACATCAACCAAAACCAATCGGAAACTGCACCGAGTCAGATAGAAGGTCGCCAGTCAAAAGAATCGACTCATAGGAATAAGATAGAAGACCCTGCCACGACCAGGCATCAAATAATTGATTTAAGGGTCTCTACAAATGTCACTGTCCGACAGAGTGTCATACAGTCTGTCTATGTAAAAGACCAGTCATCTCCATGACCCCATGGTGCTAAACCAACCATCGATCGACTTACAATCTAGTCACTTCGAGACGTCACCTCATTGAGTGACTAGGGACAAAATACTAAGTTCTTCCTATTCACTTGAATAGGGTCCAACACTGTCTTACAATCTATTCGGATAAACAAAGTATTAAATTTAGTCAAACTAAATAAAAGAGTTTATAATGAAACTCGAACAATGAATGCAATTATCATATATGAAATAATTAAAACAACATTCATTTATTACATATTACATAATCTAAAGGAATTCTGGTACACGTCTCAATCCCATTGTGACGACATGACCATCATGCTTAGCCTTTGATAAAGGCTTGGTTAAAGGATCAGCAATGTTGTCATCTGTCCCAACCTTACAAATGTCAATTTCCTTTCTGTCCACGTAATCTCTAATTACATGATATTTCCTAAGTACATGTCTAGACTTATTACTAGACTTGGGCTCTTTTGCTTGAAAAATAGCCCCACTGTTATCACAATAAATCGTGATAGGATCTTTGGCAGTAGGGACTACTGTTAATCCTTCCAAAAATTGCCGAATCTATACAGCTTCCTTTGCAGCTTCAGACGCTGCAAGGTACTCTGCTTCTGTTGTAGAATCCGCTGTAACGCTTTGTTTGAAACTCTTCCAGCAAACATCTCCTTCATTCATCATATAAACGTAGCCGGATTGGGATTTCATATCATCCATATCTGTTTGGAAACTGGCATCTGTGTAACCCTTTACACGTAACTCAGTCTCGCCTCCAAACACTAAGAACGAATCCTTGGTCCTTCTCAAATACTTAAGGATGTTCTTTACGACTATCCAGTGACTCTCACCTGGATTTGCTTGGTAACGACTTGTCATGTTCAAAGCATATGCAACATCGGGACGAGTGCACATCATAGCATACATGATTGATCCAACAGCAGATGCATAAGGGATCAATTTCATGCGTTCAATATCCTCGGGTTTCGTATGGCACTCTGACTTGCTCAAAGTGATCCCACTTCCCATAGGAAGAAAGCCACTCTTAGAGTCTTTCATGTTGAACCGATCAAGAATCTTATCAATCTAAGTTTCTTGACTTAATGCTAGTATCCTTTTAGATCTATCCCTATAGATCCGGATACCTAAGATGCATTGGGCCTCTCCTAAGTCTTTCATTTCGAAATGTATCCCTAGCCACTCCTTTACAGAAGTGAGCATTGGAATATCATTCCATATGAGTAGTATGTCATCTACATACAAGACTAGAAAAGTTACTTTACTCCCACTAAACTTCATGTATAAACACGGTTCCTCGACGCTTTGAGTGAAACCATTTTGTTTAATTACATGATCGAAACAATGATTCCAACTCCTGGATGCTTGTTTAAGACCATAGATGGATCTCTTAAGTTTGCATACCTTCTTGGGGTTTGATGGATCCACAAAACCTTCAGGTTGTGTCATGTACACTTCCTCTTCTAGAATCCCATTCAAGAAGGCGGTTTTGACATCCATTTGCCAAAGCTCATAATTATGAAATGCGGCAACCGCTAATATTATCCTTATGGATCGAAGCATGGCACTGGGGCGAAGGTTTCGTCATAGTGAAGACCATGAACTTGGGTGAAACCTTTTGCCACCAATCTAGCTTTGTAAACATCATTATGTTTATCTATGCCACTTTTGATCTTATAGATCCACTTACACTGAAGAGGTCTTACCTCTTTAGGTAAATCAACCAAGTCCCATACTTGATTGTCGTACATAGAATCCATTTCGGATTGCATGGCTCCTAGCCATAGCTTTGAGTCAGGACTAGAAATGGCTGCTTTGTAGGTAGTAGGTTCGTTACTTTCAAAAAGTAACACATTATAGTCATCACCTTCCTCTATAATACCAAGGTATCTATCAGGTTGATGACTAATTCTGCTTGACCTCCTAGGTTCCGAAGGCATGATGACCGTGCCAGACGAAGAGGGACTTCATCATGATGGCTGCTTTGTCCTTTTCGGTTTGTGGCTCTTGGACTTCATCAAGTTCAAATTTTCTCCCACTTTGTCTTTTAGAAATAAAATTATTTTCTAAAAAGACTGCATCACAAGACACAAACACTTTGTCCTCGTGTTTATTGTAGAAGTAATAAGCACGTGATTCCTTTGGATATCCTACAAACAGACATTTATCAGATTTGGGTTCGAGTTTATCGTCAGACTTATTCTTAACAAAAGCCTCACATCCCCTAATTCTCATAAACGACAAATAAGGGACCTTCCCTGTCCATATCTCATATGGAGTCTTGTTTGCCGCTTTAGTCGGGCTTCGATTTAGTGAAAATATTGCATATAAGATAGCAAAACCCCAAAAATAATCAGGATGCTCTGTCAGACTCATCATAGATCGAACCATATCTAATAAAGTTTGATTTCTCCTTTCGGACACACCATTTAACTGAGGTGTTCCAGGAGGAGTCCATTGTGATACTATACCACAATCTTTTAGGTGTGAATCAAATTCATTGTTCAAGTATTCACCACCATGATCGGATCGTAGGGCTTTAATCTTTTTATTCAATTGGTTTTCTACTTCATTTTGAAATTCTTTGAATTTTTCAAAAGCATCACTGTTATGCCTCATCAAGTAGACATATCCATATCTACTCAAGTCATCGGTAAAAGTAATGAAGTAGTGATAACCACCTCTAGCTTGGATAGTCATTGGACCGCATACATCCGTATGTATAAGTCCTAATACTTCACTTGCTCGTGTCCCTTTTTCCCGTAAAAGGAGCACGAGTCATCTTGCCTAGAAGACAAGATTCGCATACGCCATAAGATTCGTAATCGAATGGTTTGAGTACTTTAGATGAAACAAGTCTCTTAATGCGTCGTTCGTTTATGTGCCCTAAACGACAATGCCAAAGGTATGATTGATTAGG
This sequence comes from Heliosperma pusillum, assembly GCA_022085475.1. NCBI lineage: Eukaryota > Viridiplantae > Streptophyta > Magnoliopsida > Caryophyllales > Caryophyllaceae > Heliosperma > Heliosperma pusillum. Next base: position 17,929 of record JAIUZE010016902.1, read on the forward strand.
TTCACCTGTTTTAAGCTTCTTGTTTTCTATATGATAGACCTCTTTTGCAATATCTAGAACATAAATACCTCCAATAGAAATGGCCTCGCCATAAACCATTTCATTTAAAGAAAAAGTACAACGATTGTTCTTAATACAAAATGAAAATCCTTCCATGTCTAACACGGAAATGGAGATAATGTTCTTGGTAAGAGTTGGTACATAATAGCAATTATTTTAATACAACTCTAAACCATTAGGCAAAAGAAGAACGTAGGTGCCCACGGAAACTGCGGCTACCTTAGCTCCATTTCCCATGCGCAGGTCCACGTCACCCTTGGCTAGTGCTTGCGCGTCCCTCAACCCCTGTACATGATTACAAAGGTGAGAACCACAACCGGTATCAAATACCTAAGAAGATGTACTAGCAAAGTTAATATCTATCATATAGAGTGATGAAAGAATTTTACCTGACGTTGTCACATAACCGTCTTTCGTGTCTTTCAAGTATTTGGGGCAATTGTGTTTCCAATGCCTAGCGCCATTACAATAATAGCAATCCGCCTCCGCGTGTTTGTTGATTTTTGTCTTGGGCTTATAAAAGACCTTGCCCTTTCCCTTGCCGACTTTCTTGAAAAGAGTCTTACCCTTTCCCTTGTCCTTTCTCACCCCAAGGTTCATGTTCTTCATTTTCATGGAAAGAACGTCCTTGGGTTCACTCTCACTAGCCTCCATGTCCCTCTCCGCGTGGGTGAGGAGTGCATGGAGTTCATGGAAACTCTTGTCCATGCCGTTCATGTTATAGTTCACCCTAAATTGGGTGAACTTAGGTGTGAGTGAATGAAGGATTTTACCCACCACCAATTGCTTCGGAATTTTGCACCCTAGACGCTCTAAGGTGTCCGCGTGCTCAACCATTTTGAGCACGTGTGGGCCAACTTTTTGGCCTCTTTGAAGCTTGGTGTCGAAGAATTTCGTAGCCGCCTCATATTGGAGAATTTGAGGGGCTTGCGAAAACATTGACGTAATCCTCGTGAATATCGCATATGCATTGAGAGATATCAATTGGAGTTTGAGTTTGGGTGAGATTGACCAAATCAAGACATTCTTGACGTCATTAGCAACCTTTAAATAAAGGTCATATTCGGCCCGAACCACCGCGGACGATCTAAGCGCGGGTTAGGTGGGGGGCTCTTCGACCAAGTAGTGAAGCACGTTATCGAATATCGCGGCGCTCTTGATCGTTTATTCCCATTCAACGAAGTTACTTCCGTCATCTTTTAGGACACACTTGTCCATGACGGATCTCAACCATGAGTCCTTACCCAAGGTTGCATTGTTTGATGATGTTGACATTGTGCGAATATGGTTACTACAACAAAACGAAATATATAAACATTCATTGTTAATTTACTTGAAAAATATTTTAACAAGTTTAGCATTTATATAATGACCTCTCACCAAATTATATAAATGATTCCAAGACCCATCTTTAACTAAAAATAGGCATCGCATGCTACCTTTATCTAGAAATGGTAAGTCATTACTTGACTAATTCTACTCTTAGAACTCTTGGTTGACGGATTTCAACTAAATCCATCTCCTAGTCCCAAGATAACGCTTATCTTGTTGAGTCCAATCCAATTTTAGCTTGTGATCGTATCACCCTACTTACCAGAGGTAAAAAGGGACCCACGAGCGTGGTAGCCCTAATGA
>JAIUZE010016904.1:0-39045 GCA_022085475.1 Heliosperma pusillum
ATGCCCACTAACACATGCATTTAAGCAGTAGGATACCTCTCCGTTCCGACATTCCAGCCTTACGAACGGGAAGGTAGCCAAGGGAATGATAATACAAAGCACAATACAAAATAGTGCTCAAACCGACTCATTTGTAAAAACCGACTCAAAGTCATGTAAAACCGACTCAAATGGGAACATATCGAAAACCTGTCACAAAACATGTGATACAAGCGAAAGAGATATCATATATCCAAAACATGAATATTATAAGACATTACGTAAAATTATACGATAAACCGATCATGCGAACTATTATAAATCACGAGTTTTAGAAGTCAAAAGAAAACAACACAGCCGTGTTGCAGGCCGGGCAAATGACCGGTGGCCGGTGGGCCGGCTCAGAACACAGGCAAAATCTCAAAAACAGAGAAAAGAGGTCTGGGCCGGTCGGTAGACCGGCGGCCGGTCGACCGGCACAGAACATCACACCAAAACTCAAAACTTCACTACTGATGTGTTCCAGGCCGGTGGATGGACCGGTGGCCGGTGGGCCGGCCTGGAGCACCTCTTCATGCAAAACCAAGTTTCCAAAATGAGTTACTGGAGTGTTCTCAGCCGGTGGTCAGACCGGCGGCCGTTCGACCGGCTGGGAACACCCCTTCATCCGTGAGCTTCCAAAGCTTAACCAATTCAATCCAAAACTTATATATACTTCTAATAATCATCAACAATCAATATATAACATCAATATTCATCATATAACATCATTTACTAATCATAGCATGGTTTCTTATCTTCCTAATCGTAATCTAATACGATTTTCTAGCATATAAACATGTAAAACACGTAAGTGATACCGAGTAACCCTTCACCGTTACCTTTAAGCGTCTCTACTAGTCGTCAAGCTCCTCTTCTATAAGGAAATAGTCTTTGTCGGGATCTTGGAGGTCGCCACCTACAACTAGATCGTAAAAAGATGAATAAAGTTCATCTTGAGAAAGACGGAAAGCTTGAAAAGCGAGAAAGACGATAATTTTAATATCAATACGGATAGAGGAAGGTTAGGGAAGAATAATAAGACGAACTTACGGGAATTCTATCAAGCAACGAAGAAGTTACGATGATTCAAAGATCGATATTCAAAGAGGGAAATAATTGGGTTTTCTTAGAGAGGAAGAAAGCTTGGTTTGATTTTGTGTTGAATGAATATTAGGTTAAGGAGGGAGTGTGATGTGTTATGAAGGAAAAAGTCAAAGACGGTTTCAAAGTCAAGAAAGTCAAACCCGACTCAAAAGTCAAGAAAAGTCAAACTCGACTTAAGACGGGATTTTCATGGAATCTCGCAGAAATTCCAAATACGAACTCGGAAATTCTAAATTCGACCCGAAACTTAAAATTATAAATTAAAACTCAAAATTACTGAAAAGATTTCGTAAAATATTTCTACTAGAAAAATAGGGTACATTTCCGGGTGTTACAACTTCAGCATAACTTCAATACTTAATATTGTTACTTCAGTCTTATTATTGTTACTTCAGTCGTTATTACTGTTACTTCAAGCCTTGGAAGAGTAATTTCAGCCCTAAATAATGTAAAAACAGTCCTTAATAGTTTAACTTATTTTAAAAAATGAGATCTAAAATTAAAATGAAAAACATAAAAAAATTTAAAAATTTAAAAATATCTAAGAGAATATAACAAAACAAATTTGAAAAAGTTACATATCATAAAAAAAAAGATATAATTAAAAAAAATTAGATCTAGAAGGTAAAAATAATATAAAAGAGCACTTTAACCAATAATAGTGTAACTTCAAGCATATACATAACACATACTACGATAATTTATTAAAAAACAAAAAATTAAAAAGCAAGATCTAAAAAAGCTAACCATATTTTAAAAATACAAAAATATAAAAACCTGAAAAAAAAATTGCATTTGTGTAACTTTAGTTATTTTTTGTGTAACTTTAATCATTTATGCTAAAAAAATGAGATCTAAACACAATAAATTTATATTTATGTAACTAAAAAAATTCAAATCTAAACATAAAAAACTATAAGAAATATAAAAAAACAAAAACAAAAATAGAAAAGAAAAAGAGTGGCGGTAGAGAGAAAGGGAGGACGGAAGGCGGGGGGAGAGGAGGCGGAGGGAGATGAGACAGGTGGGTGTCGAGGCAGGGTGGAGGCGGACGGAGGGAGAGGAGGCAGGGTGGAGGCGGACGGAGGGAGAGGAGGCAGGAGGCAGGAGAGGAGGCGGCGTGGCAGATACGGGTTGGTGGCGGCAGAGGACGGCCGAGGACGACGCTGGTAGGTGGCGACGTGGCAGATGCGGGTTGGTGGCGGAAAAGGACGGCCGAGGACGACGTTGGTAGAGGACGACGGTGGTGGATGTCGGCGGTAGTAGAGGTCGGTCGTGGATGAGGAGTGGGAGTGGGAGTGGTTGGCCGGAACTTTTAGTGAGTGAAGGCTTTTTGTTTTTTTTTTTAAAGAGAATTATAGAGAGATAAGGGAGGTAGAGAGATAAGGGAAAATGTGAGAATGAAATAAATGTGATGAGGTTAGGGTATAAGTATTAGGGTTTGATGAGGATTGGATTGGGTGTGTCTCACAATCTTGGCCTTTCATTTTGTTTTAATCTCAGCCCATCATCCTCTTGAACCAATGGCTTGGATGAGGACTCATGGACTCACAAAAAAGAGGTGGACTCTCTTGATCTTATCTATATATATATATATATATATATATATATATATATATATAGAGGCAAGATCCGGTGAGTCCACCTAAATATTTGAGTCCGTGAGTCCAGCTATACAATATCACAGAATATACAAAACAATATCGCTGGTTATATTAAACAATATCACGAAAAACAACAGCACCAAAGAGTTAAAAATATTTTATGTCATACTACTCGCCGTTGACGACCACTACCCACCCACCAATGCCGATGACAATCCAAGCATATAGATGAAACAAACAAACATTTATCCACCATTGTCATCGCCCATTATTTATCCAATGTTTTATTTCCTATCTCCATATTTCTTCACCCATACACATTACTCCTACTCGGAGCTCACACCACCACCAATCACAATAAAAAATTTAATTGTCATCCCATAAATTAGGGGTCTCGTCGTTGTTTATGAAGAAAAATGCCGGAGGCAAAGATACTAAGTAGAGAAGAAATAGGATAAAAGAAGCTATATACAATAAAACTCTGGTGAAACGCCGATAATAATGACTTTCCAGCATGAAAGGGCGAGAGAATGATGGTGTTTGTCGGAGTTTCGATACCGGAATCAATTGGTGTGAAAAAAGTATGAGAAAAAAAAGTTAGTAATAGTGGACGAAATTTATGTTCAGTGGTGTGATATTGTACAGTATAACCCGTGATCCTAATTCTATATATATATATATATATATATATATATATATATATATATATATATATATATAGGTAAGATCCGGTGAGTCCACCTAAATATTTGAGTCCGTGAGTCCAGCTATACAATATCACAGATTACACAAAACAATATCACTGGTTACACTAAACAATACCACGAAAAAATCAGCACACAAGGGTGAAAAATATTATATGTAATACTACTCGTCGTTGACGACGACCACCCACCCACTAATAACGACGACATATCCAAGCACCTAGATGACACAAGAAAACAATGATCCGGCACCATCATCACCCATTAATTATCCCTTGTTTTCTTTTCAATCTTCACATTCCTCCACCCTTACACATTACTCCTACTCGGAGCTCACTCCACCCCAATCGCAACAAAATTTGTCATTATCGTCGGTAGATTAGGGATCTCGTTGTCGGCTATGAAGAAAAATGCCATAAGCAAAGAAGCTATATACAATAATTATTGGTGAAACACCGATAATAATGACTTTCCGTCTAAAAAGGGCGAGAGAATGATGGTGTTTGTCGGAGTTTCGATACCGGAATCAATTGGTGTGCAAAAAGTGTGAGAAAAAAAAGTTAGTAATAGTGGGCGAATTTTATGTTCAGTGGTGTGATATTGTACAGTATAACCCGTGATACTGTTTAGTATAACTGGTGATATTGTATCCTGGACTCACGGACTCAAAAAGATAGGTGGACTCACATGATCCTAATTCTATATATATATATATATATATATATATATATATATATATATATATATATATATATATATATATATATATATATAGAATTAGGATCACGTGAGTCCACCCTATCTTTTTGAGTCCGTGAGTCCATGATAAAATATCACAAGTTATACTAAACAGTATCACATGATATACTGTAGAATATCACACCACTGTACCACTTTTTCGCGCACTATTACTAACTTTTTTTCTCATACTTTTTTTTCACACCAATTGATTCCAATACCGAAGCTCCGACAAACACCATCATTCTCTCGCCCTTTCATGCCGAAAGTAACTATTTCGGTGTTTCACCGAAATTTATTGTATATAGATTCTTTTTCCTCTCTACTAAGCATCTTTGCCTCTGGCATTTTCTTCATAGCCGACAACGAGATCCCTAATCTTACGACGACAATGACAAATTTTGTTGTGATTGGGGGTGGTGTGAGCTCCGAGTAGGAATAATGCGTTAGGGTGGAGGAATATGAAGATTGAAAAGAAAACAAGGGACAAATAATGGGTGACGATGGTGCCGGATAATTGTTTGCTTGTGTCATCTAGGTGCTTGGATATGTCGCCGTTATTGGTGGGTGGGTGGTCGTTGTCAACGGCGAGTAGTATTACATATAATATTTTTCACCCTTTTGTGTAGTTTTTTTTCGTGATAAGTGTAACCAGTGATATTGTTTTGTATAATCTGTGATATTGTATAGCTGGACTCACGGACTCAAATATTTAGGTGGACTCACCGGATCTTGCCTATATATATATATATATATATATATATATATATATATATATATATATATATATATATAGAAGAGATCAAATGAGTCCACCTTATTTCCTTGAGTCCATGAGTTCTCTTAGAGGCCATTGGATTTTGGAGATGGATGGTTGAGATCAAAACACAAAAATGGTCATTAATAATGTGTTTAACCCACTTTTTCTCACATCCACACTAACTAAACCACTAATAACTCTCTTCCTCTAATTCATTTCTTACACAATTCATTCATTATATTCACTCTCACTTCTCTCTAAAATTCACTCTCACTTCTCTCTAAAACACCCTCCCTCACTTTTTCTCATCTTCTTCACGGCCGCCACCCCCGGCCGCCGCCAACCACCGCGGAAGTCCACCATCCCCGGCCGGCCAAATAGCAAAAAAAAAAAAAAAAAAAAAAAAAAATTTGTCGCCGCCCTTTTGTACTCGCCCCAACGTCCTCCTTCCCCCTAACCCACAAACCTCCTTCACACTCCCACCATCACCAAATCCCACAACCACCAACTACTTTACTAGATCTACAAAACAAAGACCCCTCTCTACAAAAAAACAAAGCTAGATCTACAAAAAAAACCAAAATAATTGTAAAAAAAACAAATCTCGTATTGTTTTCTTCTTTTTATTTTCTTTTTTCAAATCTGAAAAATATGAGGTTTTGGTGGTGTTATCGGCGGCAGCGGGTGGAGGACCGGTCCGGTGGTGGCGAGCGTGGAGGACAACAGTGGTGACCGTGGTTTCTTCTTTTTCTTTTCTTTTTCTTTTTATTTTTCAAATCTGAAAAATATGAGGTTTTGGTGGTGGTATAGGCTGCAGAGGGTGGAGGACCGGTCCGGTGGTGGTGGTGGCGAGCGTGGAGGACGGCAGTGGTGAAGGTCGAATGGTAGTGGAGGACGACAAATGTGGTCAAATGGTGGAGATATACATTTTTTTTTTCTTTCTTTTTTCTCATCTTTTAGATCTACAAAGAAATACTATCAATTTAAAAAAATCAATCAACAAATTCTTTCAATCTACCTTTTTTTTCTTATTAAGTTAATTTTAATTTTGAATCTATTAAATAAGAATAGATTTTTGAAAAAATAATTGTATTATCTCGTGTTTTAATGTCAAAAATAGATGTGGTTGTAGTTATTATTGTTGTTTACTTGGTGTCATTGTTGGCGGTCACTAAAGTTACACTCTTAAAGGACTAAAGTTACACTCTTAAAGGACTAAAGTTACACTTTCAAGGAACTAAAGTTACACTTTCAAGGAACTAAAGTTACACTTTCAATGACTAAAGTTACAATCGTAAAAAGTTCCACTATAATTGACAAAAGTTACATTCAGAAAAGGCTAGAGTTACACTTTAAACTAGTTAAAAATTCAAATTGTCAAAGTGCCATTAAATCACTTGTTATAAAAAAAATTACATTATTAAGGATTAAAGTTACATACTAAAGATACGTAAAATGTTCAAAACTTGTCAAAATCAATTTTCAATTTTTAGTATAAAGTTACGGTATTTTGAATTAAAGTTACACTTGTAAAAGGCTAAAGTTACACTCAGAAAATACGTAAAATGTCAAAAAACTTATCATAAAATCAATTTTTAGTATGAATTTACATTATTTTAGATTAAAGTTACACTCGTAAAAGGTTAAAGTTACACTCTAAAAATATGTAAAATTTCAAAAACTTGTCTTAAAATCACTTTTTAGTATAAAGTTAGACTATTTTGGATTAAAGTTACACTTGTAAAGGGCAAAAGTTACACTCTAAAAATACGTAAAATGTCAAAAACTTGTCTTAAAATCACTTTTTAGTATAAAGTTAGACTATTTTGGATTAAAGTTACACTTGTAAAGGGCAAAAGTTACACTCTCAAAATACGTAAAATGTCAAAAACTTGTCTTAAAATTACTTTTTAGTATAAAGTTACACTACTTTGGATTAAAGTTACACTTGTATAAGGCTAAAGTTACACTCTAAAAATACGTAAAATGTAACAAACATGTCTTAAAATCACTTTTTAGTATAGAGTTAAATTATTTTGGATTAAAGTTACACTTGTAAAAGACTAAAGTTACACTCTAAAAATACGTAAAATGTCAAAAACGTGTTTTAAAATCAGTTTTTAGTATAAAGTTACATTTTTTTGGATTAAAGTTACACTCGTAAAAGATGAAAGTTACACTTATAAAACCGTATACTTGTAGAAAAAAAAAATTTACACTTGAAGACAAAAGTTACACCAAAAAATGCTAAAATGTCATCAACTTTAAGCTAGAGAGAGAAAGAAAATTAATTAGTGTATAAGTAATGGATTAGTGTAATGGTGATTTTTTGCTTTTAATCTCAACCACCCACCTTGAAAGATCTAAGGGCTCATAAGAGGACTTAAGGACTCAAAAGATATGATGGACTTATTTGAACCTTTCTCTCTCTCTCTCTCTCTCTCTCTATATATATATATATATATATATATATAGATTATATATATATATATATATATATATATATATAATTATATATTTATATATAAGAGACTTTTTTCAAGGCACGTGAGTGACTTCAACTTTGTGAGAACTCTTTAAATAATTTTTTATTAACTATTTTTTTTATGGAATAAAATAAAATAAAAATATAGTTGGAACTCTTTTAGTACTTTTTTTATTAACTATTTTTAATATGGAAAAAAATAAAAATATAAAATAATTTTTTATTAACTATTATTATTATGGGGAAAATAAAATGAATTAAATTAAAAAATAATAAATCTTTTTCCTTATCTTTTAAGGAAAGACATGGGTTTAAATAAATTTTAAATAACTATTTTGATATTACTACTATTATTATTATTATCACTTTTTTTAGGAAAAAAAATATTATTATAATTGAAATCCATTATTATAATTGAAATTGAATTGGAAGTTCCACAATAAAAATTAAACTATCAGCAAACACACTATTTCCAAACACAATAAAAAAAATTACCAAATAATAAATCCTTAAAAAATCCCAATAAAAAATATCTCCAATATTTACCAAAACCAAATAATAATATAATAAATAAAAATATTAATTAATGATTGAACTACCTAATCTACTAATTATCGGTTGATAAAAATAATACAATAACAAATAAAAATTGTTAAGATAAACTTGTATACCTATACCTAAATTGCAAGTGAGACTAAAACACCAATCACAAAACAATATATAGAAGGTATCAACTTCTAAACTACCCCACCTTGCGTATTTTAAACTTTTGTTTATTATTATTTTGTTTTATGTACACTATTCCTTGCTATTAATTTTTTTACGTGGAATATTTTTTGAGTTCCTGCAACTATACTAATCATCTCTATTTTCTTTGATGACAGGTACTTGATTGATCTTGATAATTTTAATAAAACGAAAGTCAATTAGACAAGTATCCAACTATATATTGTTGTTGTTTCTGGAATGAAATTTGGTAGGTATATATTTTTCACGAACACGCTTAGTATTATGATTTGTTATTGTTACTGTAATTTTGCAATTGAATTTTTTTATGAGTTTGTATAAGTTTCAAGAATTTGCATGTTAATTCATACTGACTAATCAACTTTATTTCTTTGATGGCGCCTACTAAATTTATCTTCAAAGTTTTTTTTCTAAAAAAAATTTAAGTTGTACAAATCCAACTACGTAATTCTCTTGATTTCTATAATGAAATTGTTAGTTTGTACTTTAATTGTGACTTTCGTACAATATGATTGTTGTATAAATAAAGCATAAGGTCTTGCTTAAGACGAGTCAAGTCCCTCACAAAAGAGCAAGTGGGAGCAAGTGGGCAATTATCCATCATCCCCCACTTACCCCACTTGCTCTATTGTGAGGGAACTTGACCGTCTGAAGTAATAAAACGGGTCACCCCGTTTGAAACAAGAATTTGTGTAAAGCAAGATAGTCTCATACTGTGAGACGGTTTATTTTTGTAAGTATATTATTCCTTTTATGAGAAAGGATGAATTTTCTTTTTACATAATTGTAACAGTCTGATAGTGTGAAACCGTCTCAGATAATAATTACTGAATTTGTTACTCAAATTGACGACCTTTTTGGGTATTGTTTGATTTGCGTGCAAAAGCTGTTTGTGGTTTGATGTTCATACTTTGGGTATGGCAATAATCCAAATCAGAGTGGTTTGGAATTTTGGAGGAGGAATTTGCTTTAGTTAGAGATAATGTTGATAATTACTCTATGGGTTCTAAGTTTTGTGGAGTTATTATAGCATGTATGCTTAAGAACATGTAACAGTCTACACCCTATAATCGTGTAATAGACTATTCCGTATGATGTTTATAGGTTAACCCTCCTTCCGTTCCAGTTGAAGGGAAACTTTGGCAATATTACTTTAATAATAGCAATATTTTAAAACACGTGGTAGTCTCCAAGTTTTTCTAAAACACTTAAATAAAATAAATATAAAATCCAACATTCAAATAAAATAAATATAAAATAGGTAAGCTAAATTTATATTTTTAGAGAAATGTAGATAGAATTTTCAAATCATATAATTCTTTCACCGAGGAACATGATGTAAGACCTTCAAAAGAATTAATTCGTAGGATCCGTTGAAAATAGGACGGATAAAATGTAACCATATTACAATAAAATGTGAACATTACCCATAAAAGTTCCCATTAGTTTATTGGTTAGGAAATGTCAATTTTAGTTTCAACCTTTTATCACTAGATGATCTCTTTCTATTATAAAATGGTAACATTTTACTCGCTTTAAGTTAAAATCGTTTTAAGGGAGACTAACTGCCTCCAATTAATCATCATAGTTCATAACCTCAGAGCTTGCAAATAAAGTAAGGTAGAGAATTACGCCTTGATGTAATTTACTATGACAGAATTTAGTGTAAGACTATACTTTATTTTGATAAAAATAGGTCAACTGTATAAAGATACTGGCATACAGCTGTAATTCCAAAAAACGTTTCCAAATGTGTGTTGGAGCCAGTGTCCTCCACAGTTAGTGCAATAACATAAATAAATCTCTATAGGTTCACAGGGTATACTTTGTATTATAATCAGTTGATTAACGTTTATCAATAACGGTTGGCTTGCTAGATAAGTTTGACGTTATTGTCATACAGATGGCGGTGATCAAATGGTCCCTAAAAGTCACACCTAAAGGGATGTGATTGAGAGATGTGATTATTTGAGAAAATAAGAATATTGATGCTTATTAAATGACTAAAAGGTTAGTCGGTGTTTTTGACTAAAAGGTTAGGCAATTTTGATGATGATATAATCATTTAATAACGATTATAGATTCATTCATATTATGGTTTTAATCTGTTAAAGATGATAATATATGAATTTGTTGATATTTTAATTTAATAAGGATTAAATTAGAATGTAAATGGAATTGTATTGGATGTTAATGAACATCAATTTTTGTGCTATATATTTTCGGTATAAATTGTTTTAGATGTTCATATTAAAAGGTTAATTTGAATCATCTATTTGTATCAATGTTTAATAACGATTAGATATTGTTTGTTTTGTACCGATCTAGTTAATATAAGCTTGATCGAATTAAAACGGTTTAATTTGATTAAATTTTTTTTTGCTGCCCGTGTTACTGTTCACATTGATAAAAAAAAAAAAAATTCTGTTTTTTTTTAAAATGGCAGCAACAGTTTTTTTTTGTGTATTGGATTTTCGGTTTTTGTTATAAACCGAGAGAAAAGAAAGAAGAAAAAAAAAATTTGGGACTGGTACTGTTCACGTGAACAGTGAACACTAGAAAGAAAAAAAAATTTGTTTGTTTTTGTTTTTTGAGCATTATAAAGATAATGTTTGTTTGTTATTGTGAAAAGGTTCACAATAATGATACCCGATTATTTTAAAAAGGTTTAAAATAAAATGGTTTATGGAAGATTAAAATTGTTGTGGGCAATTAAGGAATTGTCACATAATTTTGATCGTATTTAATGGTGGTTTGGATAATTAATCAACATAATTAATGAATTATGTCTTGTAGTATTAATTTATATAGTTGATGCATTTTATTTTTGTTGAATGAATGAATGACTTTATTTACGTATTTTTGCAATTGGTTGAAAAATGTAATACCTAGTGTGGCCTTAGTTAATCATGTTTTCGTAATGATGGAAACATGGTTTGGATGTATTTATGAGAGCTCGAATCTCCTTTTATTTCTTTTAATTATGTTTTTGAAATTAGAATGTAAATAGGTTTATTTTGTAATTTTGAAAATGTAATTTAAAGAAGACTAAAGATGGAGATCGGATGCTCACTCCCGCTACATGGACCAAGATGAGACAAAGTCAAGCTTCTCGGGTCCATTAGGATGGATTCCAAACTTGTATTTACTGTTCATTTTGGTAGATAGGCCACACTAGGACCGTTGTAATAGTTTACGTATTTTTCGTTCTTTTGCTTTTCATTCACATGTTAAATTATTGCATCATATTCCGCCTAAACCAAACCACCTAAATTGCATGAAAAATGATTCATATAGTTTGAATTTTCATCATAGACATACAGATGTCACTCGTTCATAGGGCCATCACCTTAGTCTAAATCATTCACGAAATGCTAGAAATTTGTTCACTTAAAATGAATTAAATTTAAGATGATGGGATCTTCCTCTAAAATGAAAATTTAGATTAGTCTTTATAGGAAAAACTACTATGAACCCCTTCTTCGTCGGAAGTCATAATATGACCCCTTCTACGTTGGGTAAGTAGTGAGTGTTGACCTATTTTTATCTCAACATTATAGTACGAGTAATATCTCGTGATTATGATGGACTAAAGATAGAATTTACAGAACTTTATCGACCAGGAATTCTAAAAGTAGAATTAGCCAAGAGGTTGGCTTATCAATTTACAGAAATTGAGTCTTGGGATCATTTATATAATTCTTGAGGGAGGTCAATTGTATAAATGCACGAGTCATCGCATTAAACAGTTTTTCATTGACTCAAATTTAAAACGATGAATACTTATCATTTTTATTTTCTTTTTCACAATCACATATACAGATATAACTGCTAAATAACAAAATGGCTGGCCATACTGATGACCCAATGCCAAGTGCTACACTCGCTCACGAGTCCTGGTTAAAGATCTTTATGGACAACATGAATCAGTCCACGCGACTGAAGAATGATGGGTCCAACTTTGCGGACTGGGAGGCGGCATTACGGAATGCTGTCATTGCTGACGGTAAGCTCAAGTACTTGACTGAGCCACTACCGACTAACCCAGGCCCCAATGCAGGAGCCAATGAATCATTTGCTTATAGTGATTTCGTAATGGATGCGGGTGCGATAAAGAACGTACTCATCTTTTCAATGGAATCCAATTTGCAGAGGCGATTCATAGCCCGGGGTGCAAACAAGATTTTCACCACTCTCTCTAACGAGTTCTCGAAAGCTCCGAGGATCGTTAGCTATGAGTATACATGTCGCTTCTTTGAAGCGAAACTCCAGAAGGGCCAAGCGGTTAGCCCACACATTCTTGCTATGATCGAGAATGTCGAGAAACTGGAGGCTCTTGGTTGCAAAATCGATGAGAAGATCATCATTGATTGAGTGCTTCATTCACTTCATGATGGTTTTGCCCTTTTCAGGGCAAATTACTATATGAATGATATGAAGAAAAGTCTTCATCAGCTCCACTCACTTCTCGTACAGACCGAGAGTGATCTGAAATTGAGTGGGAGCTTGAAACAGGACGTTCTCATGATTAACAACAAGGGTAAGGGTAAGGGCAAGGCTCAGGCTGACCTAGCTGTAGGGAAGCCGAAGTTCAAAAAGCCAGGAAAGGTCAAGAGTGGGCCTGGTGAGACTAGCGATAGCTCACAAGGCAAGACAAAGAGCAAGGAATACATGGAGTGCCACCATTGCCACAAGACTGGGCATTGGAGGCGGAACTGTCTCGTGTATGCTGAAGACGTAAAATCAGGCCGCGTCACTCCTGTTGGTACGTCATCTTTTATTCATATGATTGAGATTAACCATGCAAGTTTCGGAACTTGGGTACTAGATATTGGTTGTGGTTCTCATCTGTGTAATCATTTGCAGGGCCTAAGAAGCATCACAACTCTCGCAAAGGGTGATGTGGACCTGCGAGTGGGGAATGGAGCAAGAGTAGCTGCCGTTTCAGTGGGAACATATGTAATCCAACTCCCTAGTGGTTTTGAGTTATTGCTGAATAATTGTTACTATGTACCCAGTTTTTCGAAAAACATTATTTCTGTTTCCGTACTTGATAAGGACGGTTTTTCGTTTTTAATAAAGGATAATAGCTGTATTTTCTCTTTAAACGATATGATTTATGGTAAAGTAGTTTCCATAAATGGAATATAAGTTTTAGATCAAACCACAGATATAATGCATGTGAGTAATAAGAAAGCAAAGGTTGGTTACAAAGATCAAACCTATCTATGGCATTGCCGTATGGGACACATAAATGAAAAACGCATGAAAAAGCTCATTGATAATGGGACTATCTCCCCATTTGACTATGAATCTTTTGGCACGTGTGAATCATGTCTCATAGGCAAAATGACTCGAATTTCCTTCAAAGGTGTTGGAATTCGCGCTGCTGACCTATTAGGACTCATACATACTGATGTGTGTGGACCTATGTCAATCAACGCTAGAGATGGCTATAGATATTTTATCACTTTCACGGACGATTTGAGTAGATATGGATATGTCTACTTAATGAAGCATAAAAGTGAGTCTTTTGACAAGTTCAAGGAATTCCAGAATAAGGTTGAAAACCAGCTGGATAGAAAGATTAAAGCACTACGTTCAGATCGTGGTGGCGAATATCTTTCGAATGAGTTTGATCAACACCTTAAAGACTGTGGTGTAGTACTATAGTTAACTCCACCTGGAACACCACAATTGAATGGTGTGTCCGAACGGAGAAATCGAACATTGCTTGATATGGTTTGATCCATGATGAGTCACACGGTTGTACCTGACTCATTATGGGGGTATGCTCTATTGTCAGCTGCTCTAATACTTAACCGAAGTCCGTCTAAAGCTGTAGACAAGACTCCATATGAATTATGGAAGGGAACGGTCCCTAACTTGTCCTTTATTCGGGTTTGGGGCTGCGAGGCTTATGTCAAGTGGAGACCTGACGATAAGCTCGGCCCACGATCGGTCAAGACATACTTTATTGGTTATCCAAAAGGGATGTTTGGTCATTACTTTTACTCCCCTACCGAACATCGAGTTTTTGTTGCGGCTAGTGCGACGTTCTTAGAGAAAGAATTTCTCGAGAATAGGACAAGTAATGGAACCTTCGATCTGTCGGAGATTCAAGAACCAGCAACCGAGCAACCAATGGAGGAAACTGTTCCTTCATCATCGGCTGCGGTAAATATTCCTGAGGAACCTAGAAGGTCGGGTAGAGTCTCCATTCCTCCAGACAGATACATTGGTATGGTCGAGGAGAATGGGAGAGATGACGTTTTACTCCTAGAGAGTAACGAACCCGCTACCTATAAAGGTGCCATGACATGTTCCGACTCTAAGCTATGGCTTGAAGCCATGCAATCCGAGATGGACTCTATGTATGCGAATGACGTATGGGATCTGGTTGACTTACCTGATAAGGTTCGGCCTCTTAAGTGCAAATGGCTTTACAAAATAAAGCATTCTTTAGAAGGACAACCAGATACCTACAAGGCACGACTAGTGGCAAAAGGTTTCACTCAAGTGCACGGATTGCATTATGATGAAATTTTTGCACCCGTAGTCATGCTGCATTCCATTCGGATAATCTTAGCGATTGCCGCTTTTCATGACTATGAAATTTGGCAAATGGACGTGAAAACCATCTTCTTAAACGGTTATTTGGAGGAGGAGTTGTACATGGTACAACCCGAAGGTTTCATTGATCCTAAAAATCCTAAGAAGGTTTGCAAGCTTAAGCGTTCCATCTATGGACTTAAGGAGGCTTCTCGGAGTTGGAATCATCGTTTCGACCAGGTGATAAAAGAGAATGGATTTAATCGATCGGTCGAGGAACCATGCTTATATATCAAGTCGAGTGGGAGCAAGATTGTCTTCCTAATATTGTATGTCGATGACATACTTTTGATTGGGAATGACATACCGCTCTTAACTTCGGTAAAAGTTTGGTTAAAGAACCATTTCCAGATGAAAGATCTGGGCCAGGCACAAAGAATTTTGGGGATCCGTATCTACAGAGATAGATCACGACGGATGTTATCCCTCAGTGAGGAGTCTTATATAGATAAGATTCTTGAGAGGTTCAGCATGACCAACTCCAAGAAGGGGAACTTTCCAATGATTTCTGGGATGCAGTTGAGTAAAGCTCAGGCACCTAAGACATCGGAAGAGGTCGAGCGCATGAGTCGGATTTCTTATGCATCAGCTATAGGATCGATCATGTATGCCATGATATGCACACGTCCAGACGTGGCATATGCATTGAGTATGACAAGTCGATACCAAGGCAATCCAGGTGAAACACACTGGATGGCTGTCAAGAATATCCTTAAGTACCTACAGAGGACTAAGGATTGGGTATTGACTTATGGAGGCGACACTGAGCTATGCGCAATCGGTTACGCAGATGCTAGCTTCCAAACGGATCGAGATGACTCGAAATCTCAGTCTGGATTCGTTTTTACTCTTAATGGCGCTGCGGTCAGCTGGAAGAGCTCCAAACAAACTATTATAGCAGATTCTACGACTGAGTCCGAGTACTATGCTGCTTCAGAGGCTGCGAAGGAAGCTATATGGATGCTCAATCCTTACAAGGACTAAGTGTAGTTCCTAGTTCGGATGACCCGATCACCATCTATTGTGATAATAGTTGTGCCATCTTCCAAGCTAAGGAGCCTAAGTCCAGCAACAAGTCTAGGCATGTACAACGGAAGGCTCACATGATTCGAGATTACGTGGAGCAAAGGGAAATAGTGATAGACAAGATTGCTACGGATGATAACGTCGCAGATCCTCTCACTAAACCATTGAGATATGATAAGCATGAAGGGCACGTTATTTCCATGGAAATTAAACGTGTTCCTGAGTTGTATTAGTCGTTTTATATGGATTAGACACCTGTACCTTTTTCATAAAAACTATCTATAAAATCATCGTTTTGTTTTATATTTTGTCTTTCATGTGGGTTGTACTGACAACATTCAACACCGCAAAGTGAACTGAATTACATTATATTTGTTTTGGTCCGTAATCGCCTACATGAGCTGATAACTCTGGCAATTATTCTGTGCAGTCGATTGATGGTGGCTTCAACGAGCCATAAGTCAAACAGTTGACTGATCGATCACATATGCGAGTTATAATGATACCTAGCAGGACATTTTTGTGACAACATTATGGAGTCCTTAATGTTTCAGAACATTAGGTGCCAGGTCGTGGATAGGACGTCCATAGTGTTCCTAGAGTCGATTCTTTTGACTATCGACTGTCTCTTGAGATAAAGGCAGTTTTTGGGTGACTTTGGTTTCTTTCTCATGGTCGACCGTAATAGGAGGCTAAGTAGATTTTCACTGGGTCATTTCATACTGCGCTTGTATCTGCAAGATTCGAGTTGAAGAAAATATCCAACCTTTATCAGGATATGATATTTCTCAGGGCCACTCGAGGAGCTGTAACTGAAATGCATGGCCATGCTCGAATATAGATTCGTTTATCAGTTAAGTTACTCTCTAGTCGGGGAAACCACTCTTGATATTGATCACTTGTAAACTACGACCTTTGTGAATACGGACTTTGCAAATTGGTTTACATTGAGTGGGAGAAATTTATTATGGATATGAGAATCGGTTATCGCACATACACTTGTACGGACAAGTGGGAGATTGTTGGAGCCAGTGTCCTCCACAGTTAGTGCAATAACATAAATAAATCTCTGTAGGTTCACAGGGTATACTTTGTATAATAATCAGTTGATTATCGTTTATCAATAACGGTTGGCTTGCTAGATAAGTTAGACATTATTGTCATTCAGATGGCGGTGATCAACTGGTCCCTAAAAGTCACACCTATAGGATGTGTTTGAGAGATGTGATTGTTTGAGAAAATAATCATATTGATACCCCATTATATGACTAAACGGTTAGTTAGTGTATTTGACTAAAAGGTTAGTCAATGTGATGATGACAGATTATTCGAATTAACCGTAATTCGTAAATTGAATATAAAATGTTATATTAAATTAATGTATATAATGTTGGTCTAAACTAAATATAAACGGTTATATTTAAGTTAGCGGATATGTATTACACGATATTATTATAGTGTATTGGTCCGACATTACTCGATTCATGTAACGGTCCATTGCTAGTAATAATTAATACATATTATATTATGTACATACCTAATAGAGATTGAGTTGAGAGAGGAAACTAGGGTTGGTGTATTAGGCTTTTCCTCTTGTGTTTTGACAGAACAAAAGGAATGAAAAAGTAAATATAAACCCTAGTCTACTACACTCAATCAGACGGTACACACATAGAGCAAAAGAGAGGTTTTTGAAAAACCCTATTTTGGCACTGATTGTGACGGCACAAGTGAGAAGAAGGAGAAAAATTCAGATTTTAAAGACTCCCTTATTCATCTTGATATTGATCATCATTCACAACACACAAAATAAAAAGTTAACAGTAACTTTTGAAAAGATTTCTAGCAAATTCAAGGGTATTTCTCGGAGCATCTTGGGTGCAACGATTAGCAGGATATCTACCTTGATATGTCTGTTCTTTACGCCAATTGCTAGGACCGGAGGTTGATTTCTAAATCTATACTCTTATTCTTGTTTTTGTTTATGACTAGTATAATCAAATTATTACTTTTCGTTATAATCCTATATTTATTGTATTCTGTGTCGCATGAGCGACACGTGGGGTTGCGCAAGGCGCGTTTCCTAGTGCATGCTAAGGGTAGTACCGTTTTAATTGGTCTAGGTTGGTACGAACTCATTCCCGTCTAGGTCTGTGATTTTAACTCCACCCCTTAAGAATATGGATTTGACTAAGAAAGGTTGATGCGTGTATTTTATATAGACTTTCTATCTATCTATGCACGCATTTCTATGTCATTTTGGTGATATTATATCATCATATGCCCCTATTTGGCTACTTTGTACTTTCATTACTATTTTGTAGGTACAAGCTGCGTAGTAGCAGAAACCGAGCCAAAGCAGTCCACTTTGCATGCATTTAGGAAAATAGAGGGAACGGAACAGAAGCTCTTGCATGGGAAAGCATGAAACCGCTTACAATCAAGTCCAAAGCCTTGACTAACACCATGTGCCAAGCCAGAAGACCTCGATCGACTATGCTTTTAATCAATCGAGGAGAGTTGGAGTAAAGAGTTGCTCGATCGAGCTGTCCAGTGCTCGATCGAGTGGTTGCGGTTGAAGAGTTGCTCGATCGAGTGGGAGATATCCTCGATCGACCAATATCCTAGAATAAAGTCCTCGATCGAAGGGTATTTTCCCTCGATCGAGCGGATCTATCACGGGCCTTAAGTCCGTAGCTTAACTAGGGTTTAGAGTCGTGTTTTACACTATATAAGACTCTTATTTGTCGTCATTAGAATTCGGGGAATCATTAGGATTCAGAACCATTAGGGTTCGGAATCAGTAGCATTGATCTTCCCTTAGTTTCTGAACTTTACCTTTAGTTTACATTCGGGTTTATCGACGTGGAGTATTCTCTACGCCGGATTGCTAAGATTGTAAACATCTCTTTTCTCTCTTTTATTCTTACTTTTGTTTTAGTCTTAATTACTGTTTACTCTTCTTAACTGCGGCGTTGTTATTGTTCATGCTTGTTAATTACGATTTTATTACGTCTATCGTCATATGTTCAATCGTCTTTGTTAGCATCGTTAATAACATGAGTAGCTAATTCTCTTGTATGTTGGGATGAGGGAAACTGTAGTAGAGGCATGTTAGGATAGATTATTTTAGTTAGTTTTGAATATGAGAATCAGTTTATGCAATTTAATTGAGGTTAAGTCGAATGAGTGCACGCAGGAGACTGGCTAGGTAGTTAACCCCGACCTGGATCGAAAGATTGGAAGGGAAGGCTTGCTTAGAATTGATAGGTGACTCCTAAGAGGACGAGAGTTAATTAGGAAAATCCCTAGGGTGGTTAGAGACCGATAGGAGAAAACCATTGCCCTTCTTATTGATAGATTGACTGACTTAGTTGACCCGTAGATGCCGATATTGCAGTGGACCGAATGCTAGCATATTCTTCCTTTAATTGATTTATTTTCATATTATTTTCTATCTTTTATTTCTCTTCCTTTAAACTTATTTAGTTTAGTTAAAACCTTTTCAAAAACCCCTAGATTGTTACTGGCAGATTTAGATTTCAGTTAATTAGTTTCCTCCCTGTGGATATCGACCCTACTTCCGCTATCTTCTTAGTTAGTAGACTTAGGTTTTATTTTTGGTGTATAACGACACGCATCAAATTTTGGCGACGTTGCCGGGGAGGCAATTTAATTTTCTGTTATTTATTTCTGTCTCGTCTTAAGGAACTTCTAATTCCTTAAGACTGTTCTTATCTTTCTCTCAATAGTTGTGTATGCGCAGGTAGAGAGGGATAGGTAAGACTCTTCAGGAGGAAGACTTGAGTACTCCTGATTCCGTCTTCGACTGTTGAGATTACCGTACTAGCGAAGATGGAAGAAGTTCACACATGTTCGAGCGATTCAAAAGTGGAGCTAGATTCCCAGCAAAGACCGTATGTGTGGAAAAAGAAGGCGGAAATTACCACAGCTGAGGGTACTTCCGCAAGTTAAGGGCCTAGCGGTGGCCTTGTCAAAAACCTATGTGGTTATTAGCCGGGTTTGCAACCCCGTGCAATTTGTAAAAACAATTTATTGCGTTTTCGTTAGACAATTAGACAATTAGACAATTAGACTATTACGCAATAATCCGTAGTTTAGATAAACAACTTGTTTTCCTGTTACACAATGCTTGGTATTTTTATTTGGGTATCGTTTGGCATCGTTTTTGCAGGAAAATGTACTCGATCGAGTAGCATTTCTACTCGATCGACCCCCAGTTTGATGCTGGTTTGGGGAAGCTTTGTTTTGTGAGTTTTTCTGTTCCTTTTGTTTTTTCCATTCTTTTTATATTTCATCCCTTAGGAACATGCATTAGGTTGTTTTTTTTCCCTTCCCCTTATATGCTTTTGTGCTTTAGCCAATGAGGATATTGTCTGTTTTGGTTTGGGGAGGTGTTTTACATCCTTTTGCGTCTGCATTTGCATTTGTATTGCATTCACGTTTACAATTCATGTTAATTTGAAAAAATTTGAAAATATCAAAAATATCACGTTTATTTTTTCACATAGTTGAGTCGGATTGGAGTCTTGTTCATGATGAAATTGCACTACAAGTCTATTCTATGCTATTCCTTACACCTTTCTCGACTTACTTAGTAAAATCAAAATAGTGAACTATTGAATTTTGTCTTGGAATTTGAATTTGATTATTAGACTTGACTCAACATTTTGGCAAACTACTTATATATTCTGAGTTTTAGAGCCTATAACTGGTGACATCCATGACCAGTTCATCTAGGAATGAGAGTAGTTACTCCCCACATCTCGTGTCATTTGCTTGTATATGAGTTTTGATTTCTTATTGCCTGCACGCATTGGGTTTGTGGTCGGTATTACGTGTTTTGAGAATATTTGCATCTCCCTTTTTCCTCATTTTACCCCATTAACTCCACATAAAGCCATATCTGCATGTTGCCCTTAACTACATCCTAAACTGAGCCTACCTTTGCCGAGCTAGTTTAGTAGTCGAGGTATATTTTACCGTTGTGTCAGTTTTTGACTCGTTTCATCGATTGGAGTGGGTTTTTTGTGAGAAAAAGAAGAGAAGTGTTGATTAGTTCCTCGATCGAGTAGCTTTCAGCTCGATCGAGCGGATTTTGTGTTTTTGTGCCGCGATCAAGTGACTCATTCTACTCGATCGAGTGGTTTTCCTCAGACAGCCAAGAAAGAAAAAGCAAAAGAAAAGAAAAGAAAATGAAAAAAATGAAAAAATAATGAGAAAAAATAATTGGCTGAAGTTTCTGTTATCTACACCTCCTATGCGTATCATTATTTTGTTGAGGTGTTATTTGGGATTTGTGTTGTTTATGCCTAGATTTGGTAAGGCATCGAGCTTAATTTTTGATTGTTGGAAGATGGAACGCGTTTTATTACGGTCTTGTTAGGAACTAGCTTGGCTATTTACCCTCACATTTCCATTAATTGTTTTGCCCCTTCTTACCAATTAGCCGCACATAACCATACTTTTGCAAATGTTCGGCACGTGATAGTCCTTGAACGGTGGTTATGCGTGTGTACGGTGCTTGAATCATCTTTCATATTAGTTAGCAATGCATGTTGTGTCGGTCGTAGTCTACGTGAGTGACTATATTTTCTTCTCTCTTTCTTATACATATTTACTTACCATTTGCTTGTTGAGAGAATAGTGACCCGTGAGAGTCCGAACTTGGTTGAGTCTTGCAAGGTCGAAAGTCTAATTTATTTCCAAGATTGTATAACTTTGTTTACTTTCGTATTAAGCTTTGTAGCGATTGAATGAGTGCATTGAATGGTTTAGCATTGACTTGTATCTAGCTCTGAGACTTACTCCATTCCCCTAGGTTTATTTTGTTCCATATAGCAGCATTTAGTTTGCTTGAGGACAAGCAAAGGTTTAGTTTGGGGAAGTTTGATGCGTGTATTTTATATAGACTTTCTAGTCCATCTATGCACGCATTTCTATGTCATTTAGGTGATATTTTATCATCATATGCCCCTATTTGGCTACTTTGTACTTTCATTACTATTTTGTAGGTACAAGCTGCGTAGTAGCAGAAACCGAGCCAAAGCAGTCCACTTTGCATGCATTTAGGAGAATGGAGGGAACGGAACAGAAGCTCTTGCATGGGAAAGCATGAAACCGCTTACAATCAAGTCCAAAGCCTTGACTAACACCATGTGCCAAGCCAGAAGACCTCGATCGACTATGCTTTTGATCGAACGAGGAGAGTTGGAGTAAAGAGTTGCTGGATCGAGCTGTCCTGTGCTCGATCGAGTGGTTGCAGTTGAAGAGTTGCTCGATCGAGTGGGAGATATCCTCGATCGACCAATATCCTAAAATAAAGTCCTCGATTGAAGGGTATTTTCCCTCGATCGAGCGGATCTATCACGGGCCTTAAGTCCGTAGCTTAATTAGGGTTTAGAGTCGTGTTTTACACTATATAAGACTCTTATTTGTCGTCATTAGAATTCGGGGAATCATTAGGATTCAGAACCATTAGGGTTTGGAATCATTAGCATTAATCTTCCATTAGTTTCTGAACTTTACCTTTAGTTTACATTCGGGTTTATCGACGTGGATTATTCTCTACGCCGGATTGCTAAGATTGTAAACTTCTCTTTTCTCTCTTTTATTCTTACTTTTGTTTTAGTCTTAATTACTGTTTACTCTTCTTAACTGCTGCGTTGTTATTGTTCATGCTTGTTAATTACGATTTTATTATGTCTATCGTCATATGTTCAATCGTCTTTGTTAGCATCGTTAATAACATGAGTAGCTAATTCTCTTGTATGTTGGGATGAGGGAAACTGTAGTAGAGGCATTTTAAGATAGATTATTTTAGTTAGTCTTGAATATGAGAATTAGTTTAAGCAATTTAATTGAGATTAAGTTGAATGAGTGCACGCAGGAGACTGGCTAGGTAGTTAACCCCGACCTGGATCGAAAGATTGGAAGGGAAGGCTTGCTTAGAATTGATAGGTGACTCCTAAGAGGAGGAGAGTTAATTAGGAAAATCCCTAGGGTGGTTTGAGACCGAGAGGAGAAAACCATTGCCCTTCTTATTGATAGGTTGACTGACTTAGTTGACCCAAGATGACGATATTGCAGTGGACCGAATCCTAGCATATTCTTCCTTTATCTGATTTATTTTCATATTAATTTCTATCTTTTATTTCTCTTCCTTTAATCTTATTTAGTTTAGTTAAAAGCTTTTCAAAACCCCCTAGATTGTTACTGGCAGATTTAGATTTCACTTAATTAGTTTCCTCCCTGTGGAGATCGACCCTACTTCCGCTATCTTCTTAGTTAGTAGACTTAGGTTTTATTTTTGGTGTATAACGACACGCATCAAAGGTCCAACCCAGTTAGGTTTGAACTTTCCTCGTGGATTGACAGGTAAGAGAGCTTTGACTGATTTGAGCACTAAATCCCCTTCTTTGATGTTTCCGGGCTTAACTCGTTTGTTGAATGTTTGTTATATGTGTGCTTGGTATGTCTGTACATTGTGTAATGCACGCAGTCTACTTTCGTCCAAGAAGACGAGTTCATCATATCTATCTCTCTTCCAATCAGCTTTTGGGATCAGACTTTCTAAGAGAATACGCAGAGATGGGATTTCTAGCTCTACTGATCGTACATCTTCCATTCCATAGGTTAAATAGAAAGGAGTTGCCCTAGTGGGTGTCCTAACTGAAGTGCGATAACCCCACAACGCGAAGGGTATGTTGCTTGGCCAATCACGGTAATTGTCGATCATTTTCTTGAGGATTGTGACTACATTCTTATTAGCTCCCTTTACCGCGCCATTTTTTTGAGGTCGATAAGGCGAGGAATAATGATGTGTAATCTTGTATTTGGCTAGCAACTGCTCGTCTCTGCTTGGAAGTGTGATCCATTGTCTCTGCTTGGATGCTGTTTCAACCCACTTGGTGAAATAGTCAATAGCTACCAAAATAAAACAGTGACCTCCTGTTCGAGCTGGAGTGATTTTTCTGATGATGTCGTTTCCCCAAGCAGAAAATGGCCACGGAGAGGTCATGGTGTAAAGCAACGAGGGATGAACATGCTGAACATTCCCGAAGATCTGGCAATTGTGGCAGTGTCTGACGTATTTAATACAATCTGACTCCATAGTCGTCCAGTAATATCCTAGACGTGTTATTTGCTTTGCCATTATGGGTTCGCTCATCTGAGGACCTCATTCTCCATCATGTACTTCTTCCATTACTTTTCGTGCATGTGAACGATCAAGGCAACGCAAGATGACACCAAGAGGTGTTCTTCTGTATAATTCTCCTTGCATGAGGAGGTATTGAGAGGCTAGTAAGCGTATGGCGCATTGGCCCCTCTTATCTATCTCTGGTGGTTATGTACTGTTGAGTTTGAAGTTTAGAATGGCTTGGAACCAGGGTTCCTCTGGATTCTCTTCTTCGTCCGTAAGTTGGTACGCATAGTCCGGTTCTGACCGTCGTTCGATGCATAGAGCCATGTTGATCATGTTGTCTGGCATGTTGATCAAGGCTGCAAGTTTCGCAAGAGCGTCTGTAAAATGTTTCTTTTCACCAGGTAGATGTAGATAAGTGACTTGATCAAGGAACTGGGCAACTTGGTCTATTCTGGCCTGATATGGTGCTAGACTTTCACTTCAAATTTTCCATGATCATGTGTCTTGGTTGATTATCAAGGAGGAGTCTCTATGAACTCAAAGATTCTTAATGCCTAGACTGACTGCCACTTGTAAACCAATAAGGCAAGCTTCGTATTCTGCTGCGTTATTTGTCACCTCGAAGTCGAGTTTGATAGATAGTGGTGTATGCTCGCCTTTAGGAGAAATGAGCAACACTCCCACCCCGAACCCTCTTAAATTTGATGCACCATCAAAGTAAAGGTCCCATGAGTCTATACAAGTTTTTAATATATCCTCATCTAGAAAGGACCACATATATATTGTTTGGGTGTCGTTGATAGGATTGTCTGCGAAAAATTCAATGACGACACGTCCTTTTATGACTTTCAGAGGTACATATTTGAGATCGAACTCTAAGAGCATTAAGGTCCATCTTCCTAGACGTCCGTTGAGGACGAGTTTGTCGAAGAGGTATTTGATGGATCTATTTTGGAGTACACAATGACTGAGTAGCTAAGCGTGTAATGACGTAGCTTCTTTGTTGACCACACAAGAGCGAGGCGTGTCTTTTCGAGAGCTGTGTATTTTCACTTATGTTCTAAGAAGTTCTTACTATGGTAGTAGATGGCTCTTTCTTCTTTCCCGACAGTTTGTACGAGCATCGCCCTCCCGGCTGTTTCGGTGACTATGAGACATAAACCAAGTGGTTGATCTCGTTGGGGAGGCATTAACACTGGTGGTTTTGCTAATATCTCCTTGATTCTGTCGAATGCCTTTTGGCAATCATCATCGCACATGGTTAGATCTCTTTTCTTTAGCTTCTTGAAAATAGGTTCACAAATCATACTGAGATTCGATATGAACCGACTCACATATTGCACTTTGCCCAGGAAACCTCTAACTTCCTTTTCTATTTGGGGTTGTGGCATTTCGATTAGGGCCTTGATCATGGATGGATCAATTTATATTCCCCTCTGACTGACGACATGTCCTAGGAGTTTGCCTGAAGTTACTCCGTATGCACATTTATGAGGATTGAGCCTCAAGTTGTATTTGCGCAATCTGAGAAAGAACTTGCGAAGATTATCGATATGCTCTATCATGTCATTGGATTTGACAATCATATCAACTACGCATACCTCCACTTCTTTATGCATAATGTCATGCAATAATGTAGTGGCGGTTCATTGGTATGTAGCTCCAACATTAATTAGTCCAAACGGCATAACTGTGTAGCAATATGTGCCCCATGGAGTGACGAAAGTGGTTTTATGCATGTCTTCTTCGGCCATTTTTATCTGGTTATACCTTGCATACCCATCCATGAAGTATAACAATGCGTTATCTACCATTATGTCGATATGCTGTAGAGGGAAGTCATCTTTGGGACTTGCTTTGTTTAGGTCTCTGAAATCAACACAAACCCGGATTCGTCCATCCTTTTTGGGTACGGGAAATACGTTAGCCACCCAGTGAATCCGGCCGTGAATTATTTATCGACCTCTTATTTGATCTTAAGAGCCCATTCAGTCCTCATTCGACGGAAAATTTGTTTTACTCGTTTGAAATCTGGCTTGATTGGAATTCGGTGCTCTGCGATATCCATGTCTATCCCTGGCAAGTCTTTGTACGACCAAGCGAAGACGTATTTGAACTCGTGTAAAAGGTCTACGAAACTGGCCCTCTCAGTCGAATTCAGGGTTGTCCCTATTATAAGTTCTCGGGGTTCTAGTTCGGTCCTACGTTGATGGGTTCAGTGTTTTCTTTGACTGGAGCCCTCTTCCCCTCTTGTAGTATTTCTTTGATTATATGGGGAGGTAATTCAATCGAGTCTGGGTCTGGATTATCCTCATTGTCATCATAAATAGAATTGCATTCAGAAAAACACAAGGAGTAAGCAGAATCCGATTTATTCATATTAAATTTTGAAAACAATTGAAACAAAGAGGCCATCTGTTCAGTAGTCAGAGGCGGTAAGGGATTAGCTGCTGGGACATTTCCCAAACTGCTGTTATTATTAGATGTTAAGCTAGGAGAAACAAGGGGATGGGGGGTGACAGCAGGAGAAGACTCTCTAAGAACTTCGCTATACTCTGACTCATAATCCGAGTCCGACTCCGACTCCGACTCATAATCATCAAATCTTGCTTGAGTAGTCTTATGGGCAGTAGAGTCATCCGTCCATGATGCAGAAGTTGTTCAGCTTGTTCTTAATTTCTTCTTCCAAGTTTGTCATTATCCTTGCTGACTCGAACCACCACCGATGCCATGCCTTTATTGCATTAGTGATGAAAGTAGCATCCCACTCACATCTGGGTATTATGTACCCCACCATCAAGTCTTTACAAGCACTGACCCTTAATGCCGATGACGACTCGTCTGCGCCACTAAGGGTTATAGGTTCAGAGGGATTCCTAATGAAATCTGGATACCGTGCAGCTGACCTTTCTCGAGCTTCTTCTAACTCTCGTTGTATCTTGATGTACCAGGGCTGGAGTGCAGCTAGGATTTGATCATTACACTTGCTTAACTGATTCCAGGCATCTTGAAAACTGAGCAAGAGACCGACGACAGATCAAAACGCGATCGACCAATCTAGCTCACTTACTCGAAAAGACTCGACTTGTGAAGTGGGAGTGGGCCACTGTGTTTTAGTGAGGTTTACAAATGACTGGTTTGGAAATGTTTGTCCTAGACAACTGTAGTATGGTTGTAGGAGTGTTGACTCGAAGTGGATTTTGACTCATTTTCGACTCATTTTCCTCTACTTTAGGCCACCGTTGAAAATGCTTTACAGTTTTAAAATGGATTTTGATTTTGAAACTTTTGTCATTGTTTATTTACAAAGTGTTGATCATGTAAGGGTTATACACATTTAAACATGCAGAATAACACTATGCTGTGTGCATTTAAAAGGGATTTGGTTTAGTGGGTTGCCATACCAAACAATCAAACCCATGGTCTGTGGAGAGGTCCGCGCCAAACATGAGTAAGGTCGGTTCCTAGTCCATTCATCCGAGTAGTTAAAGCCCTTGGTGCTAACATGAGTACACACCGCGCTATGGTTGACGTCAATCACTATCCATCTTAAGGCCTAGATAAGAATTTGGACCGTCCAGACAGAACGATTGGTCGAAAGGATTGGTTAGGGCATAGGAAGGCCGGATAAAACGACCTAGGAAAGTCGAGTAATGATAACCGACAACTGTCTCATACATACTATTCCCTAACCTCGTTCAAGTTTCACCTTGGGTACATGTAAGTGTATAATCCCCACCGGAGTCGCCAAACTATGATACACGGGTTTCACGATCCTTTCCAAACTATGATACACGGGATACCACGGATGGAGAAACGAGGGACAAGCGTGAAAACACGCATTTGTGGAGTCGCCAATAACTTTTGTGGGAAGTTGAAACCGTTCGAATACTTTATGGCATGTGAAGACAAAAAGTAATGGCATGAACACTAAGAACTCGTTACCCTTAGCATTCTATGTCTAGAATGACTCTCGTGGATGCTAATGAACACGGATGTTTACAAAGATCTGGAGTAAGGAGTGAGGGTACGTATTAGGAAGTTCTTTTGATCGAACACCTAATCCCGCCCGCCTCGATAGCGGCCTCTACTAATGATTAGGCAAACTCTTCTGTTATCGATGTGTTGTCAGTTATATGCATGCAATGCAACATCTACGTTTTAATCCTAACATGTGATCTTAGACTATGTCGGTTGAACATGTAGTTTAGCAATTAATTGAGTCGAATAGGATTCAAGATCGATTGCATATGAGAAGACAATTAAATCACCCAAAGAATCATACAATACAATGATTGAATAGAACTATAAAATAAATATTACAATTGATTTCATGATCTATGTCGGAAATATGTTTGAAACATTTGAAGAAAAGGAAAAGAATTAATAAAACTAAAACGAATCAGTTTAACAGCGATCATACAATTAATAGTCGATTAATTAGCTATTTAAACTATTTCGAAGCGAACGACGAAGATCAGAGACAGAAACCAGCCCGGAACAGGCGCAGCCGACACTGCGTCCTCTAGAAGAGGCACAAGGGTTTGTGCGTAAGTTCCTGAGTTGGGTTATGGCTGTGAAGCGAGAATCACAATCAGTTAAAACTCATTTTTGATTTACGGTTTGTTACGGATCTACAAGTCAAAGGGAAGTGATTTAAATAATTAATTATACTAAACTATATCGACGACGAGTCAAAGGACTTTATATGAACGAATCTAACCTTTTAAGACACGATCTCGAAGTAAAGGTGAAAAAAACCCACTAATATCGACGATTAGGGATCTAAATCAAAAAACTAGATAAATAAATATGAAGTAATGTTAAAAGGTAGTTTATCAAACACTAAAAAATAAAACATTGGTTTGAAAACGGTTTTAACATGAATCCGACATGAATCTTACATTAGATGAAATAAATAAACTACAAAAGATAAAATTACAAGACGGGACTATTACACTCTCAGACTTACATGTTGACGAAACGAGATATGAACTAAAGTTACGATTTAGCGAGAGCTCAACTCGAATGCAAAGAAAAGTGCCCTCGTAAAAGGAACGATTGATTAATTAAGATTGATTATTGTTGAGTTGGTCAAATTGGTAGGTCAATGCAATAACGTGACGGGAACCCAGAGGGATCTGAGCTTACGTGGTCGATGGATGAAGCACGTAGATGTCAAAATGCTTAGAGCAAGGTCTAGAATCCAAAGAGAGAGAAGAGAAGGGGCGGAACACTTGCGTGCCTTGAAAGTATGCACGTACCTCTCCTTATATATATAGGGATAAATCCGAAGAGTTTTGAATAACTCGAACACGGAAAGAAATCTAGAAAATATTCCGGAAACAGGCAAAACGAGCCGGGGAAGAGGCGCAACAGGCACTGCGACTCTTGGAAGAGGCGCAGCTCCTATTGTGTCATTTCCCGATCAGTTTCTTACTTTGAAAAAAGATCTCCGCGTTTCTATTATGGAATTGTTGTATATTTCGAATATTTTTCAATAAAATACGGATATATTTTACCAAAAAGAATAAGTTTTGAAATATTAAAATATCCGGAATATTCCCGAGCGTTCAGACACGGTTTTAAAAGACGGTTTATAGAAAATGAAGCGGTTTTCTACCCGGACTCCAAAATGACTCTAATGATTGTCAAAATGACCGTATCGGCACGTAGATGACGACCAAGGGGTAGACACAACTGTTTGAGCTATCACTTGACGATAAACTTTATGATCTGTCATAAATCGTTCCGCTTACCAAACATGCGGCCCAATCATCTATGGGTGCTTGGCGGAAGGTGTAGATTCGAAGTATCTACATATATATTTATCGAGGTGAGGGACTAAGGTTACAAAATGCGTATTTTCCTAAAATTTCATGAAAATGATATATGAGGATATAAAGGAGTCATATAACACGTCTTTCTCGGGGTTGTTAAGGTCCTTAAATCTAGACGCATTCCAACTCTTGATGTTATTTGTGCATAAGAGAGCAAATTTGCTAATATAGATATTGATATTATTAAATATAAGGGTAAATTGATAACTTATACCTTATATAACTCACTTTTTTAAACTTATACCTAAGATAATTTTCTTTCAAAACTTATACCAAAAAACCCATATTTTTCCAACTTACTACCAAATCTCAAAAATAGACATAAATTGACGATTTTACCCTTATTAACTAAACTAATCCCTACCCTTTTGACACATTATTAATCCTAACCTCTCTCATCCACCACATAAACCCCTCTACCACCACCACGACCGACCTCCTTTCCTTACCGGTGCTGGGCTGCTACCGTAGGTGCCTTCCGTTGGCGGATCCCCAACAAACTTACAACCCTCTAACACTTCACTTGTCTCCCCTACAATAACCCACCAACTCAAAATTATTAAAACGCTATTCCACTAAAAATCCCCCCATCTATTAAAACAAATTATTCAAACACTATGCCGAAGATGAATTCGACGACGATGATAATTACGGTGGTGACGGTGGCACACACGGCGGGAATAAGCGGCGGAGGTCGGATTTTATAGACGATGTCGCGGAGGAGGTTGACGAAGTGGAAGAAGATGATTACGACGCTTATTGAAGTTGTTTTAGAATTTTTGGTGGTACAAGGAGGGTTTTCACTTTTCAGAGGCATGGGTGGTGGCTGGTTTTGGGGCTTCAACGGGATATACGATGATGTGTTACAACCCTCGCGAAAGCCTTAAAGTAAACAAGTAAAATGCAACGAAAACTAGTGAATGTTAAAACTTTTAAAACATGTTTCGCAATGATCGTCATAAGTCCAACACGAATAAATAAAGTAGTAAAGTCAAATGAGGTCGACCAGCAACTACATGGGAGTCAACGGTCCCAAAATATACAAAAAACTCTGAATATAAGAGTGTAAGCGGCATAAGGTAATCATCGTGAAACGACGCTCGCTAGCTCAGACTAGTCTCACCCCATGTAGCACTAATTTGTACATGTTCATTCTTATAAAACATGAATGCCACAGTCATTAGGCAGTAACTCGGGGTTCTCCCAGCCATATCACAGGAAAACGCATATAAACAAGTATAGAAACATATAATAACATGCATACATACATATCGTGTTAAGCATAAGTAAGGTATTTCATAATAATAACATTGCATAAGCATATGAAACATTCATTATATAATTATCATACAATATTGACTTGGGGAAGACTCCCCTTGCAGCCACATAGATCACCGTTGGGTTGCATCTCACCAAAGATGACCATGTACTTGAGAAGGTTGGGGACTCGACATACAAACCAAATATAAGCATCCATCATTCCCAAGCATAAAATCCAATATTACATCAAATATAAACAAACACACTCTCACGGTAAATGACACGCACTAGCATTTGTACTTTGCAAGACAACACGAACTAGTCCACGGGATCAACGTTTCCCTGAACCGTAAACGATAAACGTTTCCTAGTATAAACCTGGCCAGACTCTCGGGATAAACCCTCCTGATTTGACATGCGATAAACCCTCGCATCCTAGACTTGATCCTCCGACTAAACCCACACCGAAGCGAGTACCCCATATTCACCTAAATCCGCTAGAAAGAGGCGGAAAGAGTACAAGCATCATCCTCCGGCTAAACCCACTCGGAGATGAGGTCAAGAATAAACTAGCAAGTTCGATACATGCAATGACATCACCTCGCAAGGATACAACATGTGACGGCCGGGTCGATCAACGCTATGCGTTCACCTCTCAACAACGTCGTCATATCCCCACTATCAAATGCACAAGCATTAAGGTTGTACCCCTATCGCTCCGACATCAAGTCTAACGAGTATAGAGGTGCAATCGGGAAATGAGAGTTCAAAACATCCAATATACAAGACTCGATCCATTACTCAAGGCATACGTGACTTAAAAGGGGAAACATGCTAAAACCGTCACTAAACATGTGATAAAATCATGTGAGATATCATATCGTCTAAACATAAATATTTAATGTCATTACGTAAGTTTATAAGATAAACAAACCAGACTAACCATTACATGTGAAGAACTAAGGAAGAAAAGGAGAAAAAGGGGTGCAGGGGGTCCTAGCCGGTCATGGGGACCGGCGGCCGAGTACCCGGCTGGGCACCACACCAACAACTAACAACAAAATTACGTTACAGGTGGGTCCCCAGTCGATGGGGGTACAGGCGGCCGACTACCCGGCTGGGGAACATAGGCCAAACTGATAAACAAAGAAGGGAAGAGAAGGGGGCGGCTGGTTCACGCACAACAACAATTTCAACATTTTGATACAGGGTGTTCCGAGCGGGTCAGGGGGCGGCGGCCGGGTACCCGGCTGGAACACACATTACTCCATAATTCACTAAAACTTAATTAATTTTGAATCAGGGAACTCCCAGTCGGTTTGCGGGGCGGCGATCGGCCACCCGGCTAGGGCACACAACACGCGAAAACACCATTCAACAACAACAAACCCAAATCCAATTTTACCCAATCATCTTTACCAACATTAATCATTACCAAACCTCATTAAATGCCTCATATGAGTATCAAATCATTACATTCCATCATTTAAAGTATCATGAGACAACATTTTGTCACTAACACAAGTCTAACATAATTATGGAAATGATTTCCACAATACTAGATTAAATTCATACAAGTTAGGCATCTGGGGTGAAAACAACCACTACAAGAAAAAAGTGATTTTACGACGGATTTTTTGCGACGGAAAATCCGTCGCAGATGAAATATTTTAGCGCTCAATATTTGGCTCGCGCGGGAAAATATATTTGCGACGGAAATTCTGTCGCAAACCTATCCCACATCGAAAAAAACTAGCAAATTTCTTATGTTTATATAGGTTCTCTCACCTCTTACATTGAATATGTCACATATGAATTGACGCGGAAAAAGTTGCGGTAAAAAAACGTGCGAGATAAATACACGCGCGAAATGATGAATGTAAGCAAAAAAAAAATATGGGTTGCTACGGAAATTCTGTCGCAAAATTCCGTAGCAAAAATTTGCGACGGAATTTCCATCGCAGACTGTACCTCTTGCGACAAAAATATGCGACGAAGTGTTTGTGATGGAAAATCTGTCGCAAATGCCTTTTAGCGATGGATATAAGCGAATTTGCGACATAATCGTCCGTCGCTATGAGTCTTTTTTTTGTAGTGAACATATAAATGAGTAGTAATCATATAATCGTGCTAGAACAAATCAAAAAAACTCAACTTTCATGTGAAATACTACTTCTAAACATGTCAACACATATGAAGTGATATCGAGTAACCCGTCTACGTTACTTCGATAGCTCTTCACTCTTCCTCTAGGTCTTCCTCCACCAAGAAATTGTCCCTCTCCGGATATTGCAAGTCTCCACCTACACCAAGTCATAAAAGATGAATAAAAGTTCACCTTTGAAAAAGATGGGAAGATTGAACAAAAGCAATATGGTTAATTTATTACCTAATAAGATAGAGGAGAGGGGGGGGAGAAGAACAAGCTAAAAAGTAAGGAATTTAAGTGAGGAAAGAGGGAGATAAGTGAGGTTTCTAGTTTTGAGGTTTAAGGCTCAACAATGGAGTCTTAGGGTTTTTGGAGGGATGAAGTGGAGGGTTGTTTGCCGTAGAGTGAGGAAAGTTAAGTGGGTTTGAGTTTTTTTGATGA
This sequence comes from Heliosperma pusillum, assembly GCA_022085475.1. Classification (NCBI taxonomy): domain Eukaryota; kingdom Viridiplantae; phylum Streptophyta; class Magnoliopsida; order Caryophyllales; family Caryophyllaceae; genus Heliosperma; species Heliosperma pusillum. The sequence goes on from JAIUZE010016904.1 coordinate 33,659, forward strand.
GGGAAAGAACGTAGATGGCCCAAATTCTCACTTGGGACTTTAACCAACTTACAAATCCGAGTAGAACCCGATTATGGGCTCGGAAAGGGTAGATTAGACACGGATTTAACTCGACTATAAAATTTCTAATCTAAGACTAGAACTATGGTTAAATAATAATAATTAAATATTATTAAAATCTAATTACTAAAACCGCGGGTGTTATATGATGCTTAAAAGGACGCCGTCGGAGAGAGTTGGTGGGAAACGTCGTCAAAAGAGCACTTGCCTGTGGAATTCCGACACCAATGGTGGTGCTGGTAATGGGAGGAAGAGAGTGGTGGACCTAGTGGTGCACTGATGTGGTAGATTTGGGGATTAATGGGTTGATTTTGTGGGGATGTGTAACACCCCAATGTATCAAGGTACCTTACAAGACCCCCTTAGAACACGGAACTGCTACCATGTTGGTTGGCCGAGGTAGTAAACATAATAACATGGCATAAAGGAACAAGTTTACTTAATCAAAGTTAAATGTCAATAAATGATTCAAACAAATGGCATACCATCCGACCAAAACTCAATCAATAAGTAGAATGTATAAAGAATACTAAACAAGTATCTAAGACTCCAATGTAACGCGGGAGCTAGACTCGATAAGTGATCCCATCCTCGATCCCGTTAATGCTCTAAGGATTACCTGTAATCACCTACTCACCATCCCCCAATGGATCACAACAGTTTTGAAAACAATCGAAGGGTCAGTAAATACGTCTACCGATCAATGCACAAGATAAGCACAAGGGATAGAGAAACCAGAGGGACACCTCAGTAGACTCAGGTTACCAGCCTGCTCTACAAAATAACATATTGACCCTGGATCGCAGTCACATGCGTCGAAAGCCCCTCTCACCGGAGCGAGAGAACCCGGGGGCGAACTCGGGGTGTGATCCGTCTCCCAACAGAATCACTAATCATAGTAACCATAGTAACCAAGTAACCATCAACAACCCCAAACTCGAACTCCATCAACACCATCATCAATCACATAACAATGACAAATAGCATCTTATAAACATCGATTAATAACTCAATACTGAGTAGGGAAACCCTACCTTATCAAAGGTCCGCAAATAGTACTAATGGTTAGAAGCGTTCCTCAACGAAGTCCCCCCTAAAGCAAGCAACAATCATATAGTCAATACCAGTTCATTCCCTCTCTTCCATTTCAATTAAGACTACCACAATAATCACTATCAAAGCGTAAACATGTATACTTACCAAAGAAATCGATCAAGGCACTGAAACAATCAATTCCGTCACGAGACAATTAATGGCTCTTGAGAAATTAGAGAGAGTTTGGAAAGCTAGGGTTTGTGATAATGAAAGCGTAAAAACTAATTATGAACTAATCCCTCATATGAAACCTTTAATCATTCGTGCGATCAAATCCGGAAAATAGTCGCACTCGGTCGAGTGCCAATATCACTCGGCCGAGTACGCGAGTTCTTAAGCACCCAAAAAGCACCAGCCAACTTTACTCGGTCGATAGAGAAACCAGACGGGCACCTCCAGCACATAGAAATACGGAGTATTACAGTCTTCCCTCCTTAAGACGAACTTCGTCCTCGAAGTTCACAACTCATACTGACGCGGGGTTTTTTTGTCGCCCTCCCCCGGCCAAAACAAATTTATAAACTCAACTACTAATGTAGTAGCGGTAGTCGAGGTCGATCCACAGAGAGGTCAAGGATTGAGTACAAGTTCGTCTTAAATTAAAAGCTAGCTACGCAAATTATGAAGTGGTAAAGATTAAGCTAATATCTAAACTAATAAATAACTAAGTCTACTAAACTAACTAAACAAGTAATAAAAATAATGGTCTAAACAATAAGAAAGGCCTAGGGCTCGATTACACCACCAACAAGTTTCTTTCACATTCATAAATCTCTTTAACAAGTTGTCAAGCAATCGGTTTAAGAGGAAGACGCCTCAAGGTATCTCTCGCCTCCCTCTCGGGTTCGCGGTCAATACGAGTAGTCCCGATTACCTCCCTCCCTCTCGGGTTTGCAACCGGTATCTTAGGACACAACTAGAACCCACTCCCATGGTATCCTAGCGATGGTCTAAGTCCTTAGGTCCGCATCTAATTTCCCAATTATCCCCCTCCGTTTCCCAAGGGTAGGCTTCTAATTGAAGGTCAAAGGCACCCCACCTCGGTTCCCACTCCGGTGTTCAACCTAAGTCGGTGAAACTAGCCAAGTGAAATAACGATAATCCTAAACCTAACCAGTTCCCACCGATGGACAAGGGTCAAGGAGAAAGGTCAAGACACAAAAAACAACAACAATACAAATTCCCTTAACCAATCTCAACCGATTATTCAACAACTCATAAAAAATGAGACCTAGTCATGTAAAATAAACAAGTCGGGGTCTAATCGAACCCTAGTAAAAATTCTACTCACTAATCATATATGGATTAATATTAAACATACTACCAACTACTCTAATTATAACAATAAACATGAGAATACTAATAAAGATGGAAACTTTAACTAGTAAATTGCATAAATAAATAAAGACAACAACTTTAAATAAATTAGAAGAAGGATAGAAAATTATACCAAACTTGAATTAAACATGAAAAAGATGAGAAATTCTTCATACAATTAATGTAAATTAAAAGGATAGACTAAATCTAGAATAAGAATTAAAGAGAGAAAATGAGTTGATTTTTTGAAAGAATAAAAACTAGATCATATACTAAACCTACTCCTACTTTCTTGCTCTTCTTCCCGTTTTTCTCCTTCTCTGCCCAGGAAACCAACACAAAAAAATGAAGCCTCTCTTGTATTCTTTTCCACCCAACCAAAACTCTGGAGCCCACTAGCTTTTTCTTATTTTTCATTTCTTTGAATAGAAAATAATTGAAGAGCAATGGGTCGTGTTTACAAGCCCAAGCGATCAAATAAGCCACATGCACACTATCATCCTACTTTCACACAATGGCCCCATTTGGTTTGCTTTCACTATCCCGTTTAATTTGATCGGTTTCCGCTCCGTTTATACCTACATATATAAAAACGCGAGAGCAATACCAAAATTCCGAAAAGATAATATATAATGACATTATTTAAACAAACTGACAAACATTATATTAAATAATAAAATACGTAAAAAAACGCTAACTCGAGTTAATAATTCGATAAAATAAGAGACAAGATGCGGGTTAAAAATCGGTAAAATATGGTCTTATCATATACTCCTAGCAAAAGACACCCTACCAACCACAACAGGCACCAAGCCTCAACACTACAACAATATAGCACATACCCCATGACAACAACACATAACATGTGACATAACAAAGACACAACTTCAATAACATGCATACTACCCATCTCTCCATATAAACATGACATAACTAACGAATGCAACCACCTCCTTCCCCCCGTAAAAACAAGGTTACGCCCTCGTAACTGAACATACCTTAGAAAACAGACGCGGGTACTTCTCCTTTATTGCTGCTCCAGGTTCCTAAGTTGCCTCCTCTACATTATGGTTAGACCATAATACCTTTAATAACGTCGTCTCAGAATTCCTAGTCTTGCGCACCTTCCGATCCAAGATCTCCTTAGGCACCTCAACATAGGTGAGTGCCTCATCCAGCTCTGTAGTCTCAGCCTCAAGGACATGAGACGGGTCACTCAAATACTTCCTCAGTTGTGACACGTGGAACACATTGTGGACCCGGTCAAGAGCCGGTGGTAAGGCCAACCGATAAGCCACCTCTCCAACCCGATCCAAAATTTCAAAGGGACCTATAAACTTCTGGCTCAATTTGCCTGTCTTCCCAAATCTCATCACTCCACGCATAAGTGACATATTCGGAACGACTTTGTCACCCACCTGAAACTCAACAGCTCTATGGTGAACATCCGCATGGCTCTTCTTGCGATCATGCGCTGCTCTCGTCTTTTGACGAATCAAACTTACTTGCTCGATCATGTCCTGAACCATCTGGGGTCCAAGAACTACCGCCTTAGAACTGTCATCCCAACAAAACGAACTCCTACATCTCTTCCCATAAAAGGCCTTAAACAGTGCCATCCCAATTCTGGAATGATAATTGTTATTCTAAAAGAACTCTATTAAATCCAGCTGATCTTCCCAACTCCCACCAAAAGATAGCACATAAGCCCTTAACATATCTTATAAGGTCTTGATGTGAGAAATATCGGTATATTTCGTCATTAATTTACGGATTATAACGAAATTATAGTATATGAATTACGAGTCATAAATGAATTGCACAATATAAAATTATAGGAATTTAGAATTAACCTTTGGTCCTAGCAAATTTGGCCTATGAACAATATCGAAATCGATATTCTCCTAATTGTTGCACCCAAGATGCTCCAAGATATGCCTTGCTTGTGCTAGAATTTTAGAGAAAAGTTACTGCTAATTTTTCTTTTTGTGTGATGATGAATGATAGAGAGAATTCGAGAGAAAAATCTGAATTTTTCTTTGTTCTCTTTTCTCTGTTTCGGCCGAACAACAACAACAGTAGGAGGACGAGTCTTTTCTCCTTTTAACCCTCTTGTTATTAGGTTTTTGACCTAGTTACCATAAGAGAATAATAGGAGATATTTTCTCTTATTTTATCTCTTATTAACCGAAATTTACGAGAAGAAAAAGACTATTTTCTCCTTCCTTTTTTTCGCTTATATTAGCATGTAATATAATATAAACGTCAACTATAAATATCCGTGTATTTATAATTTTCTAATTAAATATAACATATTATGTTTAATTACGAATTAACATTTTAATTCGTTTAAGCTTTCATTATATACATTTTTTAAATATAACGGTTTATATTCAATTACGAATTACATTTAATTCGTCTCAGCTAATATTATTTAATCGTTATTAAATAATCGTATCATTATTACATTGACTAACCTTTTAGTCATATACATCGACTAACCTTTTAGTCATATAATAAGGCATCAATATGATTATATTTTTCATATAATCACATCTTTCAGACACATCCTTTAGGTGTGACTTTTAGGGACCAGTTGATCACCGCCATTAAAATGACAATAACGTCAAACTCTTAGCAAGCCAACCGTTATCGATAAACGTTAATCAACTGATAAGAATACTAAGTGTACTCTATGAACCTGTAAGAGATTTATTCATGTTATCACACTAACTGTGGAGGACACTAGCTCCAACAATCTCCCACTTGTCCTTACAAGTGTATGTGCGATAACCCGATTCTCATATCCATAAATTTCTCCCACTCAATGTAAAACAATGTGCAAAGTCCGTATTTACAAAGGTCGCATTTTACAAGCGATCAGTTATCAAGAGTGGTTTTCCCGACTAGAGAGT
>JAIUZE010016905.1:0-21481 GCA_022085475.1 Heliosperma pusillum
GAATAGGGAATAGTTAATGATGTTCGGGATTTAAAACCGTAAACGTTATTCTTTAAATTCCGAATTAAATTCAAGATAAATTATATTAAATTATGATTACATCTAAATAAATCTTTAATAAAAAAAATTAAAAAATTATTTTTTTTAAATAAAATTTTCGGTCTGCAAACTTACAAGGCGAGTCGGGAAAAAGTCAACGAAAGTCAAAGTTGACTGAAAAACGGGATTCTCATGGAATCTCTCAAAAATTCCAAATACGAACTCGGAATTTCAAAATACAACTCGTAACAATAAATTCTATTTTAAAACTCAAGTTTTGCTGAAAAGTACTCGTAAGATATTTTACTAGAAAAATTGGGTACTTTTCGGGTTGTTACAACTAGTGGCAAAAGGTTTCACTCAAGTGCAAGGATTGCATTATGATGAAATCTTTGCACCCGTAGTTATGCTGCGTTCCATTAAGATAATCTTAGCGATTGCCGCTTTTCATGACTATGAAATTTGGCAGATGGATGTGAAAACCGCCTTCTTAAACGGTTATTTGGAGGAGGAATTGTACATGGTACAGCCGGAAGGTTTCATTGATCCTAAAAATGTTCAGAAAGTGTGCAGGCTTAAGCGTTTCATTTATGGACTTAAGCAAGCTTCTCGGAGTGGGAATCATCGTTTTGACCAGGTGATAAAAGAGAATGGTTTCACTCGATCGGTCGAGGAACCATGCTTGTATGTCAAGTTGAGTGGGAACAAAATTGTCTTCTTGATATTGTATGTCGATGACATACTCTTGATTGAGAATGGCATTCCTCTCTTATCTTCGGTAAAAGTATGGTTTAAGAACCATTTCCAGATGAAAGATCTGTGTGAGCCACAACGCATATTGGGGATCCGTATCTATAGAGATAGATCACGACGGATGTTATCACTCAGTCAGAAGTCTTATATAAATAAGATTCTTGAAGGTTCAGCATGACCAACTCCAAGAAGCCTTCCAATGACTTCTGGGATGCATTTGAGTAAAACTCAGGCACCCAAGACATCAGAAGGGGTCGAGCGCATGAGTAGTGTTCCTTATGCATCAGCCATAGGATCGATCATGTATGCCATGATATGCACACGTCCAGACGTGGCATATGCATTGAGTATGACGAGTCGGTACCAAGGCAATCCAGGTGAAACACACTGGATGGCTGTTAAAAATATCCTTAAGTACTTACGAAGGACTAAGGATTGGGTATTGACTTATGGTGGAGATACTAAGCTATGCACAATCGGTTACGCGGATGCTAGCTTCCAAATGGATCGAGATGACTCGAAATCTAAGTCTGGATTCGTCTTTACTCTTAATAGTGCTGCGGTCAGTTGGAAAAGTTCCAAACAAAGTGTTATAGCAGATTCTACAACTGAGTCCGAGTACTATGCCGCTTCGGAAGCTGCAAAGGAAGCTATATGGATGCGTCATTTCTTACAAGGACTAACCGTAGTTCCTAGTTCAAATGACCCAATCACCATCTATCGTGATAATAGAGGTGCCATCTTCCAAGCTAAGGAGCCTAAGTCTAGCAACAAGTCTAGACATGTACTTCGGAAGGCTCATATGATCCGATATTACGTGGAGCAAAAGGAGATAGTGATAGACAAGATTACTTCGGATGACAACATCGCGGACCCTCTCACTAAACCGTTAAAATATGATAAGCCTGAAGGGCACGTTATTTCCATGGGAATTAAACGTGTTCCTGAGTTGTATTAGTTGTTTTATATGGATTAGACACCTGTATCTTTTTCATAAAACTATTCATAACATCATCGTATTGTTTCATATTTTGTTTTTCATGTGGATTGTACGACAACATTGAACGCCACAAAGTGAACTGAATTACATTATATTTGTTTTGGTCCGTAATCGCCCACATGAGCTGATAACTCTGGCAATTATATTGTGAAGTTGATTGATGGTGGGTTCAACGAGCCATAAGTCAAACGGTTGACTGATCGATCACAGATACGAGTTATAAAGATACCCCGTAGGACATCATGACAACGTTATGGAGTCCTAAATGTGTAAGAACATTCGGTGACAGGTCGTGGATTGGACGTCCATAGTGTTCCTAGAGTCGATTCTTTTGACTATCGACTGTCTCTTGAGATTAAGGCAGTTTTTGGGTGACTTTGGTTTCTTTCTCATGGTCAACCGTAACAGGAGGCTAAGCAGACTTTTATTGGGTTATTTCATACTGTGCTTGTATCTCAGGGCCACTGGAGGAGTTGTAACTGAAATGCATGGCCATGCTCGAATAATGATTCGTTTATCAGTTATATTACTCTCTAGTCGGGAAAACCACTCTTGATAATAATCACTTGTAAAATACGACCTTTGTGAATACGGACTTTGCAAATTGTTTTACATTGAGTAGGAGAAATTTTGGATATAAGAATCGGTTATCGCACATACACTTGTAAGGACAAGTGGGAGATTGTTGGAGCTAGTGTCCTTCACAGTTAGTGTGATAACGTGTATAAATCTCTTACAGGTTCACAGGGTATACTTAGTATTCTTATCAGTGTATTAACGTTTATCGATAACGGTTGGCTTGCTAGAAGTTTGACGTTATTGTCATTTTAATGGCGGTGATCAACTGGTCACTAAAAGTCACACCTAAAGGATGTGTTTGAGAGATATAATTATATGGAAAATATAATCATATTGATGCCTTGTATGACTAAAAGGTTAGTCAATGTAATGATGATACGATTATTTAATACAATTAAATAATACTAGCTGAGACGAATTAAATGTTAATTCGTAATTGAATATAAACTGTTATATCTAATTGATGTATATAATGTAATTATTTAATAGGATTAAATAATTTAAGCTTAAACGAATTAAATGTTAATTCGTAATTAAATATAAACTGTTATATTTAATTAGCAAATTATAAATATACGATATTTATAGTTGACGTATAAATTATATGATATTGTCATAATAAATGATGTCATACCGGTATTAATAAATCGACTACAAGATGTTGTATGGACTTATTAATATGTGACAACATAAATGACAATAATGATACATATACATTTTAAACATTAAAATAAAGAGCAAAACTAACAACCTAAAAACAAGTAGAGCAAAAAGAGGGAAGACTCCTCCCTTGACTCCACTTCTTTGGACGGTTAAAGGGGAAAAGAAGAGACATTTTTTTTTATCATCTCTTTCTCTACATTTCTTATCATCAACTCTCACAAAAATTATTAGTAATTTTTGTATTCATTCTAGCACAAGAAAAGGCATTTCTCGGAGCATCTTGGGTGCAACGATTAATAGAATATCGATCTCGATATTTGTTCTTAGGCCATATTGCTAGGACTGGAGGTTGATTCTAATCTCTATGTTTTATATTATGCATTTCGTTTATGACTCGCATTTCATATATTATAATTTCGTTATAATCCTTAAATTTAATGATGAAATATACCGATATTTCTCACAGCTTTAGTCTGCGACTCTTGAATAAAACTAAATTTTTATTTTAAATCTTATTCTCTTCAAAAAAGTGTTTTATCAACAAATCTGAGTTGGCAAGTGTTTTCTCAAATTATTTGAAGAATGTTTTAATTTTTAATAAAAGGCAAAGGAAGTCTTTTTGAAATAGATCTTTCTTAAAAAGGGGATAATAAATTTACATGTTTACAAAAAGCTAGTTTGGCTTTTTCTATCATTTCATTATGAGGCCTTGTCCTTTTAATATCCTCCATGTTTTAACCAAATGACAAAAATACTTTTTTATAGACTTTGAGTACTATCACATTCAATCTTTCTATCGTTGCCTGTTGGTAGCCTTACTCCTTATGAAACATCATATTCCACCCACTTGCTTGGATGTTGACACCCACATGTTGGGTTGTTGACTCTCTTAAAGAAAATAATTTAAAACACTTCAAGCATCTTCTTTGCCTCTATAAATAGAGGACATTCAATGCTCATATTTCTTAAGACTTTCCAAAGCATCATCTTTCAATTACAAACTTGTCTAAGTGGTTTTCAAAACATTTTTATTTGCAAAAGTTTTTAAAGTCTTCAAGAGTTTCAGTCCAGACAACTGTTGCCACTTTAAAGTATTCTTGTTACTTGAATTGTTAGATCATATAAATTGTCCTCTTCAGTTTTTTGAGAACAAGTTCGAGGAACAAATATCCTGTAACTTTTCCAGTACAAGAGTCGAGTTCTTAGACATGTGAGTCCTTGAACTCTTTCTCAACCGGAGTAGGTTGTTGGTCATTTTCTTTTAGGGGTTCTTAAGTTCTCGGAGTAGATTTCGTATTAACAATGCAATGTAATGAAGATTGGACGTAGGCCCTTAGAGTGAAACCCGAACCAATTCAAAATCGTGTGTTGATCTTTCCTTTTATTATTTCCGCTGCACTTTTTATTTACGTACTTTGATTAAGCATATCAACAGTCCTCAATAATGTCAGCTACAGCTTCGCATTTCTCTGAAAGGAACTGGTAACGGTTCAACTAACGGTTACCACGATCAGAACATTTTGTTACACTTTCGCTCAAGTCACTTTAATTCATAAAGACTTAGTTGAAAATTTTAAATAGTACCTAATTCACCACCTCCCCCTCTTAGGTACTAGGAAGCCATACTCTTCAAATCGCATAAGACCTTTCTCACCCGCCAGTAAGGGATCCATATTAATCTCCTTAATGGAACACATAGCCTTATACTCGAGTTCTACCGGTAAATGGCACGCCTTGCCATAGACTAACCGGTATGGTGATGCACCAATTGGAGTCTTGAATGCAGTTCGGTAAGCCCATAGAGTGTTATCAAGCTTACGACTTCAATCCTTCCTAGATTTTCTCACAACCTTCTCAAGGCTTGACTTAATCTCCCTATTAGAAACCTCTACCTGGCCACTTGTCTGCGGATGATAGCTTAGCCCCCGACGATGTGTAACGCCATATTTCTTCAATAAAGTGTTAAGATGGCATTCATTGAAATGCTTCCCTCCATCACTAATGAGAGCACGAGGGACCCCGAATCGTGGGAATATAATCTTCTGAAAAAGTTTAACAATTGCCTTGGCATCGCAAGTGGGACTGACATGGCTTCCACCCATTTTGAAACATAGTCAACCGCTACTAGAATATATTTATTCCCATGAGAAGATGGGAATGGCGCTTGGTAATCAATACCCAAAACATCGAAAATTTCAACATCCAAAATCCCCGTATGAGGCATCTCATTCCTTTGCAAAATATTACCTTTCCTTTGACACGCGTCACAAGAACAGACAAAAGTAGTAGCATCTTTTAGAATAGTCGGCCAATAAAAACCCGAATGCATCACCTTAGCAAATGTCTTAGAAGGACCATGATGACCACCATAAGAAGAGGAATGATAATGAGACATGATATCATATACCTCAACCTCTGGAATGCATCGTCGGTAAATATCATCGGCACACTCCCGGAATAGATATGGATCATCCCAAAAGTACCGCTTGGCATCGTGTAGAAACTTCTTCTTTTGCTGATAAGATAGATCCGGAGGCACACTTCCCCCCAACCAAATAGTTGGCATAGTTAGCAAACCATGGAGTTTCCATGGTAATGGCAAGGAGATGATCATCAGCGAACGGATCATCATTGGGGATAGGATCTCCCCCTTCATATCTCAAACGAGACAAATGGTCAGCAACCACATTCTTTGCACCAGACTTATCACGGATCTCCAAATCGAATTCTTGTAGTAATAAAATCCATCGAACAAGTTTAGGTTTGGCTTCCTTTTTAGCCAACAAATACTTCAGTGCTGCATGGTTAGTGTAGACTATCACCTTATAGCCCACAAGATAGGCTCTAAACTTATCTAATGTGTAGACAACGACAAGTAACTCATTCTCAGTAGTAGCATAGTTAACTTGTGCACATCTAAAGTCTTACTAGTATAATAAACTGCATGCAACACCTTATCCTTCCTTTGCCCCAAAACAGCCCCAATTGCATAGTCACTGGCATCACATATGATCTCAAACGGCAAATTCCAATCGGGAGACTGGATAATTGGAGCTGAGATAAGAGCATGTTTAATCCTGTCAAAAGACTCAACACACTCATCAATAAACACATACGGGACATCCTTATGGAGAAGCTTAGTTAATGGTTGAGCAATTTTTGAAAAATCCTTTCTAAAGCGGCGATAAAACCCCGCATGGCCAAGGAAACTTCTAACACTTTTAACATTTACCCGGTACGGTAATTTCTCAACCACCTCTACTTGAGCTTTATCCACTTGGATGCCTCGCCCAAACACCAAATGACCAAGTACCACCCTTTCAGTCACCATGAAGTGGCACTTTTCCCAGTTTAACACAAGATTACTTTCCTCACAACGTTGTAAGACTTTAGATAAATTAGCTAAACAAACATCAAAATAGGTCTCATAGACACTAAAGTCATCCATAAAGACTTCCATGATAGACTCGATATAATCTGAAAAAGTAACCATCATACAACGTTAAAAGGTGGCAGGGGCATTACATAACCCAAATGCATTCTTCGATAAGCAAAGACACCGTAAGGGCATGTGAAGGTATTCTTTTCCTGATTATCAGGATGTATGGGGATCTGAAAGAATCCCGAGTAGCCATCTAGATAACAAAAATAGGTATGACATGCTAGACGCTCTAACATTTGGTCGATATAGGGAAGAGGGAATTTATCTTTCTTAGTAGCTACATTAAGCCTCCTATAATCAATACACATCCTCCACCCAATCACTAGTCTAGTAGGTATGAGCTCGTTTTTCTCATTAGTGACGACCGTATTCCCTCCCTTCGTAGGAACTACCTAAACAGGATTGACCCACTTTGAGTCAGAAATAGGATATATGATCCCGACATCTAACAATTTTTGCACCTCCTTTCTAACTACTTTCATCATAGTAGGGTTCAAACGACGTTGACCTTGCCTACAAGGTTTATGGTCCTCTTCTAGGTGGATATGGTGCATACAAAAGTCAGGACTAGTACCCTGTAAATCGTTAATGCTATAACCTATAACCTTTTTGTATCTTTTTAAAACCACTAACAAATAAGAAAGTTGGCTTTCAGATAGGCTAGCACTGACAATTACAGGATACACCTCTTGGGAATCAAGAAAAACATATTTGAGATGAGAGAGGATGGGCTTAAGTTCGGGTTTCTTTACCTCGGTAGCCGTATGGGGGTTACCTAAGCTATAAACCTTTTGTAGCTCGTATTCCTCTCCCGTCAGCAACTTCTCCATCTCGACAACTTCTTTACTCCATGAGCTTGTTCTAGCTTCAGCAGTGCTAGACACCAAGGCGATCTCTAGAGGATCCCTATTCAAACACAAAGAGAGACGATCATCAACAGTCATATCCGCAATATCAATCATATGGCATATCTCTTGTAACATGGGGTGTTTCATTGCATTATCTAGATTGAATGTAATTGTGTCATCCCCCACTGTGAGTGTAAGTCTCGCATTCTTAACATCTATGACTGCCCCCGCTGTGTGAAGGAATGGTCGACCTAAGATGATAGGAATTTGGGTGTCTTCAGCCATGTCTAATACTATGAAGTCAACTGGAATATAAAACTTCCCTACTCTAACTGTCACGTCTTCTAAAATCCCTAAAGGGTGTTTAATAGAGCGGTTAGCCATTTGTAAGGTCATAGTTATAAAATTTAGTTGACCCATATTTTACTTTTGACATATAGAGAATGACATCACACTAACACTAGCCCCCAAGTCACAAAGGGCTTTATCAATATTTAAACGACCTATATTACAAGGAATAGAAAAACTCCCTGGATCCTCTATCTTAGGTGGTGAACATGATTGTAACACAGCGCTGCATTCATCAGTCAATGCGACTGTGTCCACTTCACTAAAGGACCGCTTCCTTGTCAATATATCTTTCATGAACTTTGCATAAGCCGACACTTGAGTGATCAATTCGGTAAATGGTACACTCACTTGGAAGTTCTTTATTACCTCCATAAACCTCCCAAATTGTTGATCTAACTTAGACTTATGTAGTCGTTAAGGAAAAGGGAGAGCAATTTTGATGGGCTCGGCTTCTTTATTCTTTTTCTCTAATTCACCGTCTTCAAAGTCTTCTCTTAAGGTCACTCGATCGAGTTTTTGATGTACTCGATCGAGTGAGCCAAAGACCGTAGCTTTTTCTTTCTTAGAACAGGAAACTGGATCGAGTATGGGGGGCACTAGATCGAGTGTCTTTAAGATGAGCAAATTTGCAGCTTAAGAGGAAGACGCTCGATCGAGTTTTGGTGAACTCGATCAAGTGTCTTTAAGACGGGGTGATTTTGCTTTGGCTTTATCGCTCCTGCTTATATCGTCTTGGCTTGGCATTTCTAAACTCTTATAATGGGTCCTACTCCTCAAGGTAATAACATTAGCTTGTACATGTGGGGGTTGTCCTTGAGGAGGAATATTTCCTGGTTGCCTTTGTGGATTTTGAGTTGCCAATTTGGTAATTTGAGTATCCACTATCTTGTTATGAAGAAGTAATTGAGATATTTGGGCATCTTTCTTTTGTTGGATGGTGAGGCTTTGTTGCTACATAGCTTTTAATTCCGCCATATGTTTATTTGAAGGTGCATGAGGAGGGGCTTGTTGAAAGTTTTAGCATCCTTGATTTTGACGGTTATAATTGCCTTGAGAATTGCGATTCTGAGAAATCACATATGATGAACCTTATTGCTAAGGCGGTGGCGGGGTAGGATTAAGGACATTTTGACTTCGTTAAGAGAGGTTTGGATGCTCCCTTGTCCTCTCGTCGTAAAAATTGGAGTACAGACTGCCTTGCTTAAAAGACAGAAAAGCAAGGACTTGTTCAACCGTACTCATACATTCAACCGTATTATGCCCCGTGGTACCACATCTCTAAAAAATTACCTCTTGTTGAACCATTGCATGAACCGTTTGCTTATTTCCAAAAGACTGCGAAGTTTTCAATTCTGCAACTTGGGCAGTCAATGCCTCCAACTGAGCTGCAACGACACTATCTGAGCTACCCCCTCTCACATTACCCCTGGGGTTGCCATACTCAGAAGTGTGAGTATGTATCTCATCAATTAACTTCAGGCATGAGCATCGATCGTATTATTTTGAAACCTCCCATTGGCAGCAGAATCTAGCAAACCTCTATGATCATCATACAACCCATTATAGAATTGGTTGCATAGGAACCAGGTCTCAAAACCATGATATGGGACAGATTGGACTAGTTTCTTTAAGTAAACCCATGCCTCATGTAAGTTTTCAGTGGGACTTTGCTTGAAACTTTTAATTTGACCCCTTAAGGCATTGGTTTTCTGTGCTGGGAAGTACCTCTTGTAGAAGGCAAGAGCTAGAGCATTCCAATCGATGATACCCATTACCTCCATGTCTAATTCACCCAAACAATCTGCTGCCCCATCCCTTAGAGGAAAGGGGAAAAGTTCCAGCTTTACTTTGTCTTGTGTTACTCAGTATTTTAAGGGAATGGAGCAACAATATTTAGTGAACTTCTCCATATGTTTCGCAGGATCTTCATTAGAACCCCCTCCAAACATGCTTTGCTCCACCAAACTGATGTTAGAGTGGCGCATCTCAAAAGTACCATCGGTTATAGTAGGGAGTTTGAATCCATTGGGAATGGATGAAATGGTGGGTTCTGAATGGTTGGCGAGAGTAGTCATGATTGTTGTAACGACAAAAATAGAAGTATCCTCTATGAAGGATTGCTTTTCTGCAACAATATCGGCGTAGACAGAGTAAAGCATATTCAAGTCTTCTGCTTGACGGATTTCCTTCCAAAAGTTTCGTCTAGCACGAAGAGTCTTTTCTGGTTCGGGAACAAAAGGTACGAGCTCGAACCTGAGAGACCTGTGCATAATCAACCACTAAAGAAAACGATAAGAACTGTCTCAAGGAACTAGAGTTCCCTGAGACAAGAAGACAAACGAAATTAAAAACAAACATAAAATTGTTGCCTTCCCGGCAACGGCGCCAAATTTGATAGGTGTAATGTCGCGTTCCTTAAATCAAAATAAATCCTAACTCAATACTAACTAATAGTCAGTGATGTTGTACATATTTTATAGTTTTTATAATGACATGTATATACTTTATAATGTGCTTTAGTTGATATATCATATGCATGTAATTGTGTGCTTTAGTCTTATCATAGCTAACAACAATTACAAGAAAGGAGATCAATGTTATAGGAGCTTAAGGCATAACTTTTGAAGATTTATGTGAGACAAAGTTATAGGAGATTGAGGTACAACTTTGGAATTTTATATGCAAAGTTATAGCTACCTTGGTTATAACATTGAGGAAACAATTCAAGCAAGATCTACTTCAAATAACACAAGACTCAAGATTGAGGGTCTTTGTGATCAAGATGAAGAGATGATCCGTATACTGAAGATCTTTGTGAAGGTTAGATAGTACAGGTCGTCATTCGGTAACTAATTCATTATAGTGATTTTTGTGTAAGTAAAGTTATGACTAAGTTCAAAGTTATAGCTTTAACCTAAAACTTTGGATGATGAAGTTGATGCATGATTTTGGAAATAAATCTTTTAAATGTTTTCAAAAAGAAAAAAAAGAGTATTTTTATATTTATCAAAAGTTTTAATCGATGATGTATTTATGAGATTCTATTGGTTAGTAATACAACTTATGAGTTGCTATGCTACCTAGGGTTTCTAATACATTCTATCTCAATTTGTTATTAACCTAATATGCCCACCTAGGGTTTTTGGAAACCTAGGGTTTGTGGCTCCTAGGGTTGCATGCTCCTTGGGTTTCGTGGTGATGAGGATTTCGGCCTCTATAGGCACGTTTCCTTGTTTACCTTAATCTAGGATTCTAATATTTTACAAAAATATTTAGAGATATTGAAGATAAATATATTTCTTAAAAATAAAGTTAGGGTTTTAGATTTTATATCTCCTATGATTCTACTATAAATATTCCTTCCATCTCAATCATTCACAACGACTTGATATACAATTGAGAAAATTTTACAAATTGATTTTAAACAAACTTTGAGCAAAATATTTATTATTAGTGTTTGTTTTTCCGAAAAAAGTCGTGCATCAATTATTATCAATCGCTCGCGTGAAATACGTCATTGGATAATAGCACATCACATAATCTTACTTATTCTTTAACGAGAATCCTTGTGAGTTATATTGTACTTTCTTATTAACGTAAGATAGTATACAGTATTTAGCGATACTCACCTTGAGTTATAATCTTAGTTGATTATACGAGTGGGTTGATAGTTTTTGTAATCCGTAGAAAGGTACTAAAGATTATTAATCGAGAATAGTGGACGTAGGTTTCGATTTGTGAAACTGAACCACTTCAAAAACCTCTTATGTCTTTCTTTATTTTCGTTACTTGCTCAACACTTTGATTAATTAGTTAGTTGATTTTAATCCATAAAATCAAGTAATTAATTACACATCATATAAATCGAAAAAGTGGGGCTAGTTTTTAATATTTAATTCACCCCCCCTCTTTCGTATTCGATCAATAGACTCTACAATTGGTATGAGAGCGTCGTGCTCTTGATTGCCTTACAGCAAGGAGTCTGATCCGTTTTTATCTTTTTATTTATTAATTTTCCGCTGCATTTAATTTTATTTTAATGGATTCCAAACACTTAAAGTGTCCCGTATTCAATGGGAAAAACTATAGTTTATGGAAAATATGATGACCTATTACATAAAGGGTAACGACTGGGAGTGCTAGCTAATCATTAAGAATGGCCCTAATAATATCATGCTTGGATCTATTACTGTCACTTCCACCGAAAAGAAAGAAGAGGACTATATTGAGGCGGATTATAAGAAAGCTTAGAAAATCTCAAAAGCAATAAGTCTGTTACAAAATGAAATGATTGCTACCGAGTTTGATCGATTTTGATCTAGTTCATCTGCCAAGGAAATATGAGATGGTCTAGAGTTAGCATATGAGGGAAAAACGGTTGTCAAAATGCAACGCATTGCATTGTTAATGCGAAAATACGAATTGTTCTCTATGGAGCAAAATGATTCGCTCGATAGCATGCCCACTCGCTTCTCTATTATCATTAATGAATTGAAAAATCTTGGAAAAACTTTCGACTCCGAGGAAATTGCTAGAAAGATCCTTAGAAGTCTGCCTAAACGATGGAGACCTAAGGTGACGGTAATTGAGGATTGTAAGGATCTATCCGAACTATTCTATCAAGAGCTACTTGGAACCCTAATGGCTCACGAGATTACTCTTGATGAGGATGAGGCAAATGATATCAATAATAAGAAAGTGGATTTACAAGCTGAGTCTAGCGAAAAACAAGACTCGGATCTTAAAGATGAAACAGTGTTATTTGCTAAGCGTCTTAAGAAAAAATTCTTTAATCGAAAATGAGAGTGAATCTGAGATGTGCCTTGTCGGTAAATCAGATTCAGAATCAGATACAGAAGATGATGAAGAAGTTAGTCATCTTGAACATAAAAAGCAAGTTAAGAAGTTGTCTAAGAAGTCTTTAATTAAGTATTTTGAAGAAAGCTTAGATCATTGTCATGAATAGAGTCTTGAATTAAAAGACCTTAAGGAACAAATTCTTTACATTGTTGAGGAAAACCAACTTCTGAAAGCCAAAGCTAAAATGCTCAAATCTAAAGTTATGGCTACTCCAGCTACAACTTCACACATGACAAATGTTGAGAAAGAGGCTCTTGAGTCTAAGTTTATAGCTAATGAAGCTATAATCTCAGAGTTAAAATTTAACATTAAGTATCTTCAAGCCGAAGTTATAGTTAATGAGGCTATAACTTTAGAATTCAAGAAAGTCAACGAGCTTTTGAAATCTGAAGCTAAGGGGAAGGAAGTTGCTATCATTGATCACAAGAAAGAAAACTATAGAGACTAAACTCTCCCAAGTCAAAGATCAACATAATGAGGAGAAATTTATCTTGAACAAACGCTTTAATGATTTTCGTGAAAACTTTAAAAAGAACAGTCCCTCCAAAGATTCGAATGTAGAGCATTCGATATGTGTAAAAGAAATTCAGTCTTTAAAGGAATTGCTCCTACATGCACGAAAAGTTCATGATAAATGGGAAGGAAGTCAGAAAGTCTTAAACTTCCTTACCGAACAGTCTAAAAATAACATGAAGATGGGTCTAGGACATGAATATTATAGTCGAAGAGACCATGATAAGTGCAAATCCACTTCTTCTGACCGTGATTTCAGAAGAACGAAATATGTCAATCTTTCAGAATATCTGATTTGCCATTATTGTGGTCACATTAAAAAGAATTGTGTTAAATATATCAATAACAACAAAAATCAAACTGGTTTTGTTAAAAAACATGAAGTGTCTAGTGTTGACGTGTCTAAACCTGAACCTGAACATGAAGAATTTAGAAACAATGAGTTCATATGGTTTTATGACATGGCTTTCGATTACACATCAAAATCTTCATCATTCAAAGCGAATGTGAATCAAAAGCAGTCATTCAAACCTAGTGTGCGTCAAGACAATAGAAAACCTAGAATGTACTATGATAAACCTAGACAACCCTATGTTAAAACCAAAAGAATTGTAAAACATGTATGGGTTAGGAAGGATCAAATTGACAGAGTTACTAACCTTAAAGAACCCAACATAGCTTGGGTACCTAAAAGTTGTATTTGATTCCCTTGCAGATAATAGTGAAAGAAAATAATCAATGGTATCTCGACAGTGGTTGTTCGAGACACATGACCGGAAATAAGAATCTTTTTCTTTCACTAGAGCCCTTCGACGGTGGCAAGGTCACTTTTGGAGACAACAAGAAGGGCAAGATAATGGGTGTAGGTAAGATTGGTATATCTTCTTCACATACTATTAATAATGTCTATCTGGTAAATGGTCTTATACACAACTTGCTAAGTATCTCTCAATTATGTAACAAAGGCAATAAAGTCGTTTTTCATTCAAATGTTTGTCGTATCATAATTGAAGGTACTAGTAATGTTATTCTAGAAGGTCTACGTAAAAGAAACGTGTATATGATTGATTTAAACAAATTCACCGCAAGTTCCTTTACGTGCATGAAAGCTACTGTAGATGATTCATGCTTGTAGCACAAGAGGTTTACACACATTAGTCCAACAATTTTAAAGAAACTCAAATTGTGAAATTTAGTTCAGGGTTTACCCTCAATTAAATTCGAAAAAGAAAAGGTGTGTGACTCATGTGCCCGATGCAAACAAGTTAGATCTTCATTCAAACCAAAACGAGTAGTAAGTATAGAACATCCACTTGAGTTGGTACACATGGATTTGTGTGGACCTATGAAAGTCAGAAGCCGTGGTGGTTCAAGGTAGGTCTTCGTCCTAGTTGACGACTACTCAAGGTACGTATGGCCTATCTTTCTATTTACAAAAGATGAAACCTTCGATGAGTTTGTAGTATTAATGAAGCTTGCCCAAAACAAGTATGATAAGAAGTTAGTTTCTATTCGTACGTATCATGGCACCGAATTTGATAATCAAGCTTTTATTGAATATTGTAGGGAGAATGGTGTAGGACATAACCTTTCTGCACCACAAACCCCACAACAAAACGGTGTCGTTGAACGTATGAATAGAACACTAGAGGACATGGCTCACACTATACTTTTGTGTAGTGGCCTTTCTAAGAATTTTTGGGCCGAAGCCAGTAGTACTGCATGCTATGTGCACAATAGAGCTATGATTAGACCAATTCTCAAATAGACTCCCTATGAACTTTTAAGAGGGATAAAACCCAATATAGCTCATCTTCATTGATGCGGTAGTAAATGTTTTGTCCATAATAATGGAAAAAGTAATTTAAGCAAATTTGATCCACGAAGTGACAAAGCTGTGTTTTTTGGTTACTCTAATCATAGTAAAGCTTATAAAGTTTTTAACAAAAGAACTTTGTGCATAGAAGAAAGTGTTCATGTTGTATTTGATGAAGATAATGTGCCTGAACAAGTTGAACAAAATGAAGAAGAAGACATGAATGATCCCGAATTTCCCCTTTCAAGGGATGATTTACTAGAAATCGATGAAGAAGTTATTGAAAGAATCAATGATAAACTTGATAAATCCGCAAATGATCTTGAAAAGAGAACTGAGACAATTGTTGATGATACGAATGTCTCGTCTCAGAACAAGAATAAGGAAACAGAAGTTATAACTGATGATGCTATAACTTTGGACCCAGATCAAGATAATGTAACTAAAGTTGTATCAACTTCAGCTACAACCCCGGAGTCAAGCTCAGGGGAAACCAATCTTTACTCTGAATTATTTGAAGAAAGTGTGAGTTAATCAGATGATGATGAGCCTATGAACTCTAAGAAATGGAAATATAAGAGTTCTCACCCTATGGATAGTATCCTAGGAAGTTTGAAGAAGTTTGAATAAGGGAGTTCAAACAAGACGAACATTAAATAACTTTTGTTCATTCTATTATATTCTATCTACCATAGAGTCTACCAACATCAAAGAAGCACTTGCAGAATCCCACTGGATTGTGGCAATGCAGGAAGAGCTTCAATAGTCCGAACGTAATAAAGTTTGGCATCTAGTGCCACGACCTAAAAATCGAACTGTGATTGGTACTCGATGGGTATTCAGAAATAAATTGGATGACTCAGGAGTTATAGTTCGTAATAAGGCTCGATTGGTCGTTCAAGGATATAATCAACAAGAAGGGATCGATTATGACGAGACCTTCGCACCTGTAGCAAGACTTGAGGCTATTCGTCTGTTTATCGCCTTCGCATCCCATATAGGAATGAAACTGTACCAAATGGTCGTTAAGACGTTTTGAGGTTTTTTCGGTTGGAATTTGGTTTAATCAGTAGTAATTAAATTCTTCATATTTATTTTATGAACTTGCATGACTGGTTAGAATAAGACAAGATTGTATGACTGTGTCCGTGTACTTGATCGGGCCTGTCGCAAGCCCGATACAAAGATAAATTACCCAGACTAGGCTAATAACAAATTAATGTAATTAGGGAAGTAGGGGTCGATCCTCAGGGAGACGGTGTTTCCTATAGAATGTGAAATGTCTCGCAATTGGGTTTTGTCTAACGAGTATCTGGATTTTGGGGTTTTGAATTCTAAACTAATAAAAAGCATAAAAACAAAATAAAAGCAAATCAAATGAAAACAATAAAGCAAATGATGAATTTACAATGATAGAAAGAATCTAGGGAAGTAGGTTCACACATGAAGATTAACGTATTGATGAAATTTGATTTAGGACATGCAAATAATTCATTGTGAGTTCGTAAGAATGATGTGTTCATTACAATCATAGATCAGATAGTCTAGCAGGCGTTTAGGCAATTTACTAGGTCTTAATCTACCAAGTCATGCTTTGTCTATTCAATTCACGTATTTCTACCTTGGAAAAGAATTCCATTTTAGTCAATGATTTTGGCCAGAAATCGTTAACTATCGTTACAATCCAAACATGCATAGACACAATGTTTTAGAAGCACAATTTCTTTTATCCAATTATCATCTTTTAATCAATCTAACGTGGCTACCCTACACCCTAGAAAGGTGACTACTCACTCATGGTGATGTTTGAATCTAAGATGATATCGACAATAAAAACTAGGATAGACATGTTTTAAGACTCTTTATGTGGCGATAATAACGACACTAAAATGACAATCTAATGAAACGAAATGACAATTATAACGATACTAAATGAATCTAAGATAACATAGATAGAAAATAACAATCAAATAGAAAACATAAAGACATTAAACAAGAGATAAAATAGAAATACCTAGGTGACGATCAACAACGAAAGTGATAACAATAATAGAAATCCCTTGCATAGAATAATCGTTCCTTGAATTACAACGCTTGAACCCAACAAAGTAGATTACAAAGATTGAAATTCTTATTTATCTAAGCTAAGGTATTGATGTAGAAAAAACAAAAATAAACTAAGAACTAAAGACAAAAGAAGAAGAAAATGATCTAGACAAGAGAAGAGAGGCTAGGCTCTCTCCTCTTAATCTAGGTTTTCTAACCTAAAGAGAAATGTAAGAAGAGAAGAAAGAATGAGAAGAGGATGTGTTGAGAAGAGTGGCTGGAGCATCCTTTATATAGCATTAGGATTTCATGGGGAAGGGGCCGAGCATTGAACATATAGGACAAAAGGAGGAAGTTGAAGCAATTTGCTCGAAGCAGCAGGGATACCCGATCGGGTACATCACTTACCCGATCGGGTAAGTTGCATTCTAGAAGCTTTGACTTGCGTTTCATCTCCCCTTGCTTATGACTTGACTTCCATCATCCCCCTTGACCTCTTGAGTCGGGTTTGTTGATAGGGTTTGATGTAAAACGATGAATTCTTTCGCCTAACTGATCGATCTTTTGACAACTGCGAAACTGTCTTTACTTCTTCTTTCTTTTGAATTAGTGAACCTTCTTGAAATGCCTTTCACTTGGTCAAGCTTGCTTCTTCAAATCGTCGGATTCTAGGTAAATGCTCGGGAATATAGAAAAAGGGCGTAGAAGCGTCACTTTCCCTACAAAACAGGTTAGAACATAGGAATTCGCCTAGAAGACGATATTAGCTCATAAAATGGCTTAACGAAGCACAAATGACATATAAAACCGAGCTAAATTGGGGGTTAAAACCATACAAATATTCACTTATCAAACTCCCCTAAGCTAAACCTTTGCTTGTCCTCAAGCAAACATAGCAAACAATACCAGGACAAGGGTTGCAAGCATTGGCTACTACACCATCAAGAATCAAATCTCAACATAAAGCTTTGGAAACATAATGAATCATAACCTAAAGACAACGTAGGCAAGAATGATACATAAACATGGCTGAGATTTGCATAACGGCGCAGCACAAAGAATTTCACTATAGAATTTTCGGCTATTGCATGATCTTTTTGACAAATGGACTCTCACGGCACACTCAAACACTCAATTTATGATAAAGGTGATTTTCTTTATGTATAAATGTTTTTTGAGACACTCACCTATCTACGACTTATGAAAATGTGTCTGCAGTCTAATATGGTAAACAATTCAAAACACAAGTCAAAGATCACAATGCACATAGAAAAGAAGCCGAAAAAGTAATGAAGAAGGCTTTGGGAAATGGGTGAAAGGTGGATAAACAGTTATGGTCATGTGAAGGTTAGAATGAGCTAGCAACTGACCAATGATAAATGAATACTTAATCCAAACTTTCGATTAATTCCCAAAAGACGAATAACGAAGCCAGAAGGAACGGATTGGCTTATTACACACGAAACACAAGAGTGAACTCCTTCTAAACATTGAATTGACATTTTGAGGAGATACTCAGAACTTCTTCTTTTATTTCTTTTTCTTTCTTTTTTTTCGATTTTTTTCTTTTTCAATTTTTTCATTTTTCTATTTCATTTTTTTTTCTTTTTTTTTCTGAACATAACATCATTTCTTGAACATTTTGGTTCTCCCAAATTCACTTTGACATAAACGAACAAATCTTCTCAACAGAGCACCCATACACCATAGTCTAGCTGCTAACTCAACAAGGTAGGCAGTTTTTATATGTAGTTGTTATCTTGTGAAACATTTGTATGAAAGGGCTAATTTTGAGGGGTAATTCAAAGTGAAAAAGTCTTCAAATCTTAGTGAATCATGAATGCAATGCTTATAGGAATAAAATGAGAACCATACTTATCCGTTTTGACATGACACACATCACAAGGAGAAATACACACACCTTAATGAGACTGGGTATAGATGTACCAGCCTAAGGAGGTTCTACCTTACAATATATGTAACTTACCAAATGTCAAGATCAAGCGTACTCATCTATAGATTCATTTCATGCCTACTGTGTACAAGACTTCCCCATGTATGCACAATTCAATGAATATTGAATCATTATCTTTTGAAAGCTCTAAGTTTGGGAAATGTAACATGATAGCAAAGTAAACAAGCAAGCAAAGCATGAAAAGCATTCAATTGTGTTCAGAAAGTTTTTAAATTTTCTCAAAAATCTTCTCTTTCTTTTATTCAAAATTTGAAAAATGATCAACTAAAATGCAAAATGGGAAAATGCAAAAATGCAATCCCTCCCCCAAGCTAAACATCACATTGTCCTCAATGTGAGCACAAAGACAAAATATGCAATGAGATGCTTAATGGGAAAAAGGAAAAATGAAAGAAGAATGAAGCTTACTAGTCAGCGCGGACTCCCCCAAGCTAGTCTTTTGGACTTGACAAGGAAGGTCTTTATAGGTTTTCTTCAAAAACTCTTTCATCTGCAAAATAAATCCTAACAACGAAAAAGGGAATACAAAAATAAAAATGCAAAAAGAAAAGGAACACGGGTTGCCTCCCGAGAAGCGCAATTTAAAAGTCTTGCTAGACTCCATTTCTTTCTTTGAAATCATCTTTTATCTTTAAGCTCACTATCATCCAAGCTCATCATCATAGCGTTCTTTACATTCTCCATCCATTCCAAGCTTTTCCGGGAATAACCCCTTCTAGCACTTTTAGCAGTAGTGCTTTTAGTATGATCACCTGCAAGAGAATCAACACTAACATGTGCCTCCAACGGATCCGTCAGTAAGGATCGAGGCATAGAAGAAACAGCAGAAGAGTCATCAACATTAAGCACATAACAAGGTTCTTCTAACACGGGACTCCTAACGGTAGAATTTTTACTAAAGGTCACCTTGTCATCTCCTATCTCTAATGTCAACTTCCCATTCTTGACATCAAAAACTGCACCAGTGGTGTGCAAAAGGGTTCTTCCCAAAATGATTGGGATTTGAGAGTCTTCGGTCATGTCAAGTACTAGAAAGTCAACGGGAATGAAAAACTTACCAACTTTGACGGGCACATCTTCTAAAACACCCATAGGTTGATTTAGAGAACGGTCCGCCATCTGCAAAGTAATATTAGTGCATTTCAAAGCACCCATGTTAAGTTTTTCAAAAATAGAAAAGGGCATGACACTTACACTAGCACCTAGGTCGCAAAGGGCCTTATCAATGGTATACGTGCCTATAGTGCAAGGGATGGAGTAACTACCAGGGTCCTTAAGTTTTGGTGGAGACTTATTTTGCAAGAGTGCACTACACTATTCAGTGAAAGCTACGGTCTTCATCTCATTGAAGGATCTCTTCTTTTTGAGGACTTCCTTCATAAACTTGGAATAAGAAGGAACTTGGGAAAGCAATTCAATGAAAGGGACTATTACCTTTAAGTTCTTGACGACGTCAAGGAACTTACCATACTTTGCCTCTTCCTTGTGCTTGGCTAATCTTTGGGGAAATGGCACTTTGATCTCAATAGGAATCTCGGGCTCTTTCCTCTTTGACATGGGCACCTCAGCTTCAACATCAACAACCACGGGCTCATCATAATGCTGACCACTTCTCGAGGAAATGGCATTTACAGTTTCGTGAGGTTGGAAACATTGTGAAGGCAGCTGCCCTTGCTTTTGGTGGGTATTAGAAGAGGTATATTGGGAAATTTTAGCTTCCAACAATTTGATGGCGGCATCCTTAGCTTGATCGCTCTCCTGGAATTGAGCTATTATGGTGTCTTGCCTTTGAGCCAATTGCAGCATCATGGCTTCAAGTTTACTTACACCATTGTCACTCTGTTGAAATGTAGAGGATTGGATTTGGTCTAGCTTTTGTGTGAGAAGGGCTACTTGAGCTTGTAAAAGTGTCAAAGTGGGGTCCTCTTGCTTAGATTTCAATGGTATGGAGTGGGAATTTCTATATTGAGAATCGTGAATTGCCATGGATTCAATGATAGTGTGAGCAATTTCAACATTAATTTGATCAAGTCTTCCATTGTTAGCAGAATCTAGGATACGACAGGACTCTATATAACACCCATTATAGAATGTGATGGCAAGGAGCCATGTGTGACACCCTCAAATTTGCGGAAAGAAAAAAAATAATTTAAGTACATAATGAAGGTGTCTGAAATAAAAAGGGTCATTACAAAACGAAATAATATTATACAAAAGAAATATACAAGACGGGAGACATATCTCCCGTATATTATAAATAGGAAATGAAGAGTGTATAATAATATACCATTCTAAGAACCGAATATAGGTCAAGTAATACTCGCTCGCTCGCCTTCCGTCAACTGTACAATGATAGATCACACCCTGGTCTCGACCGCATTATGAACTTTATTAAACATCGGAAGCCACAGTACGTGGGGAGTAACTGTCCTGAATCCCTGTTCCCAAGCCACCCCGAAATGTCGAGTTTAATGAACAACTGAATAACATTAGAAAGCAAATGTATTATGGAAGAATACAGAATACTTTTAGACACAGTCACAACTGATAAATCGCACTATGCACGTCTCATGTAGGGACAACAGATAACTAACAA